>SDVV010007751.1:0-17587 GCA_016164225.1 Gammarus roeselii | reverse complement strand
CTCGTGACCCATTCATTCAGGTTAAACTGAACTCGTGACCCATTCATTCAGGTTAAACTGAACTCGTGACCCATTCATTCAGGTTGAACTGAACTCGTGACCCATTCATTCAGGTTGAACTGAACTCGTGACCCATTCATTCAGGTTGAACTGAACTCGTGAACGGGTATCGCTGCTGAAGCATTGTTGAAAAATTTTCAAAAGCCTGTAACCTGGAAGAACGTACTTTTTGAAACTGTATTCAATCACTTATCGTATCTAAGAAATCGTATCCAAATTAATATAAGAAATCGTATCTAAATCGTATCTATTTTTTTTTTACTGATTTTCATTTCTTTTATCATGTACAAAACAATATGAAATATTATTTGTCTGCAAAATGACCAAGAAATCTTGTCTCTAAGTAATGTTGACGAGTGAAGAAAAAAACCGTTCTCGGAATACGAGAAAACTTTCTCTCCAATTGTGTTGAAAGAAAATTCGTGCAGAGATTTAACATCAGAGGAAGAATGAAGAGCAAATATTAGCCAAATCGTTTCGAATTGCGTCGTCGAGAATTTCAAGAAAATGTGAATTTCGTAGGTGCAGCCACGAGGACGCTATACTTTCAAACAGCAGTAGAAGCAAGTCAACACGTTAGTAAAGTGATTCAGGAAAATTCTATCCGTTCCGTTTAACAAAATGCTAAAAAACTGGACTTAGCATGATTACTAATAAAATTCTTCTTACGCAGCTGGAATTGAAGCCCTGCAAATCAGCGTTTTATTTTCGCTTCAGGGTATAGGATTCTATCATTTATCAACAAAAAATTAATCTTCTAGGCGAAGTGGTTTTTAACCATCTAAACTTGGCGTTCGACATTCTAGAAACATTTACTCTGTCTCGCTGATCGCTCTAATCTAATCTATTCATCAATGGTGCTCTTTCAACATGAAAAATGAACCGGCCCTCTTACCGAAGCTGATTTGGGCAAAGTAGTCCTTGAGAGCGGCGAAGTCTTGCGAAGTGTCTGCCGAGAAGAGTTGTCCCTGCTGCTGGTGGCAGTAGAGGCGTGCCGAGCACCAGTCCAGCATCAGACTGGAGTTGACGAGGAGGCAGCCAACGGGGCTCCAGAAGAAGGGGCCTTGCAGCAGCCCATAGACTGGGTCCCTGCAACAATCACAAAAACGAATTGTCTCCCAGACAGAAAATTTAGGGTAGGGCTTGAATAGGTGTATCTTTACAGAGGTCCTAGGTTTGCTTTGAGATTCTCTGAATACGATTGGGATGGTGTCAAGCAGAGGTAAAGGAGGTCCTTACGGTCTCTTTATAGCGATAACCGGTCCCAACGGCTCACTACTTCTTTTCTTACGTGCTGCTCTTCTGCCTGAGGTTCATTACCAGTGTTGGAATCTCACACTCCTGAATCCCATTTCACATATTTTCTTGTTCGTCAGGAAAGTGCGAGGGGCACATAACCGGCCTCATTCTAGGGACGTTCGTGATCCGTGGAGCACCCATGCACAGCTTAGCCCGCTCATAGTCCCGACCTCAGCCCGTTCGACTTATGGTTTTGATGAGAGATTGAGTACGTTGTCCACGAACGCGCGTCAACAATAATTGAATATCTGAGTAAAGCGCTTAGCGGAGTCGCGCCAGGAAAAAGTTAAAAATTCGACGGGCCATTACAAGCTTCATCCAAAGGGTTCAGATCTGCGCAATGGGTTTTATTTCCAACCATTGCGCATCAAATGACAATTTTTCTCATTTGATGCATTAAAACATGTTAGGTTCACTTTCTTCAATTATTCAATCAATTCAAAGCTTTGAATGTCATATTATGATTGTTAAAAATTTCCACACAGAAAAATTACACGTCATGACATGATGGACCATAATCGCACGTGACTGGCTCTCATCTCTAACTTATGTGCGTGTGGTTGTGTCGCGTGGTAGTGACGGTGGTGTTGCCTCCGATTGTGCTGATGGGTGGAGTACTCGTCGACGTCATCAGAGACTAGCTCTAACTTGAATAAACGGAATGACCGTACTCCCTGACCGCGGTGTGCTTTGGGCATTAGAACAGGACTGGTCTACCTTATTGATATAGCAGGGCGTCCCAATTTTCATCGCAGACTGGTTGTACATACTTGTCATCAAGCTTGACCTCGGTGACACAGGCATAGAGAGCCCGATTTATCTTTGCCTTTAGGACGCCCCGTAGCAGGGAGTAGAATCATGCTACCGTTACCCCTGAGTGTCGTAAAATCCCTTTCTCTGTAAAACCCCTCCTCAAAGACGGCAAGACGAGCGGGGGGAGGAGAGGCTCACGACTCTCCGAACCCTATTGTTAGGGTCGCTGAATGTGCGTAGCTGGAGTACAAATGATGTAAAGAGGAGGGAGATTGGTGAGATGTTTGTGAGGAGGAAGTTTGATGTGTTGGCGCTGAGTGAGACGAAATTGAAAGGTAAGGGAGAATGTGAGTTTGGTGTGGTAAGTGGAAAAAAGTCTGGCGTAGAGGAAAGTTGGGCACGAGAAGGTGTGGTTTTTGATATTGAGTGATTGGTTGGCTAGTAGCGTTACCGAGTGGAAGGAGGTGTCACAAGAATGATGTGGGTGAAAGTTAAGTTAGGCGTAGGAAGAGGGGTATTTGTGAGTGCAAATGGTACAGGTAGCGAGAGGAGGGAAGAGGAGAGGAAGCAGTTCTAGACTGACCTGAGTGAGTGTATGGAGAGTTTTGGAGGTCAATTCAATGTAGTTGTACTGTGTGACCTCAATGCGAGACTTGGAGATGCAGTGGTGGAAAATGTGATAGGAAGGTATGGCGTTCCCGGTAGAAATGACAGAGGAGAAAACTTGATGGGTCTGTGTATGGAGCAGCAGTTGGTGGTCGGGAAGAGTTTGTTCAAGAAGCGAGATATCCACAAGTACACATGAGTAAGGATGGCTCCTGGTGCAGTGGTGGAGAGAGCGCTGATAGATTTTGTGCTGATATCGAGGAGAGTGGTTAGGAGGCTGCTGGATGTGCGGGTGTTGAGAGGGAATGGTGGAGGAGTGTCTGACCACCTGCTGGTGGAAGGTAGATTAAGAGTAGCGCAGAGGTGGAAGGGCAACAAAAGAGTGGGAGGAGGAATCGAGGTAGTGAAAGTGAGGGAACTGAATGTGAGAAGCAGAGCTGAGGAGTTCCAACAGGCGTTGAGAGAAGAATATGACAACGTGAGAGAACAGGACCTGAGAGATGTGGAGGAAGAATGAGATACGTTAAGAAATGCGTTGCTGAGATGTGCGAAGAAGGTGTGTGGTGCGCGCCGTGTGGCCGGGTGCAGAAGGAACGGTTGCGAGTGGCGGAACGAGGAGGTTAAACTGTCGGTGGCACGGAAAAGAGGAGCGTTTGAGGAGTGGTTGCAGGTGTAGTCGGTGGGGGCTTATACAGGCTATAAAGAGAGGAGATACGTGGTGAAGCGGATGGTGAGGAGAGCCAAAAAGGACGCTGATGCCAGGCGGCGCAGACTGTTGTGCCAGAATTTTGAGGAGAACGAAAAGATGTTCTGGAAAGAGGTGGAAAGGGTGAGAAAAGAAGAGACCAGAAAGGAGGAAGTGGTGAAAGATCATAATAGCCAGTTGTTGTTGGAAAGTGGTGATGTACGGAAGAGGTGGGCCGAGTATTTTGATGAGTTGTTGAATGTCGAGAATGACAGAGAGGCTGACATTGTTGCTGTGGGTGGTGGTGCTCGGATGCCGGTTTTGGGAGAAAGACTTGTTGCGGACATTACCAGGGAAGAGGTGCAGGAGGCGGTGGCCGTGATGAAAGCAGGGGAAGCCCCTGGTTTGGATGTCGTTGCGACCGAGTGCCCGAAGAAGGGGGAGTAACGGTAGTCGAATGGATGGTGAGGTTACTGAAATTGTGTTTTGTGACAGACGTGGTACCGATTGAGTGGCGCATTGCCTGCATTGTTCCGCTACAGAAGGGCAAGTGAGATAAAAATGAATGCTGCAACTCGAGAGGTATCAGTCTGTTATGTGTGGTTGGTAAGTTCTACGGGAGAGTGCTGATCAAAATGACAAGAGACTGTACGAACTGCGCAATTGGAGAGGAGCAGTGTGGTTTTAGGAGTGGTAGAGGGTGCGCCGATCAGTTTTTCGCATTGAGACAGGTCCGTGAGAAGTACCTTGCAAAGGGATAGGACGTGTTCTGGGCTTTCATGGATCTGGAAAAGGCATAAGACAAGATTGGCAGGGAAGCGCTGTAAAGGGTGTTGCGTTTGCATGGAGTGGTCGGACATTTGTTGAAAGCGGTGCAGTTTCCATGTCGGCAGCCGAGCATGTGTAAGTGTGGGAAACGAGGTGAGTGATTGGTTCTCAGTGAAAGTGGGATTGAGACAAGGCTGCGTAATGTCTCCCTGGCTGTTCAATATTTATATGGACGGAGTAGTCAGGGAGGTGAACGCGAGTGTGCTGGGTCGTGGATTGGAGCTGTTGGAATCAGATGGGCGGAGTTGGCAGCTGAACCAGTTGCTATTTGCGGATGATACGACCCTGGTTGCGGATTCAGAGGAGAAGCTATGTAGGCTAGTGTCTGAGTCTGGTAGAGTGTGTGAAAGGAGGAAGCTTCAAGTAAACGTGGGTACGAGTAAAGTAATGAGATGCTCGATGACTGTCGATGCGAGCAGATTTAGTGTCCTCCCAAATGGAGAGTTGTAGGAAGAAGTTCAGTGTTTTTAGTATTTGGGCTCCCATGTGGAGAAGACTGAATTAGTGGAAACTGAGGTGAAGTCGCGAGTGAAGGAAGGGGTAAAGTGTTGGATGCATTGAAGAGCGTAATGAGCTGCAGGACGTTAGGTATGGAAGCAAAGGAAGGGTTGTATGAGGATGTCGTTGTACCAACTGTGCCTCGCGGAGCTGAGACTTGGGGGGTGAGAGCATAGGAGAGAAGAAGGTTGAATGTGTTTGAGCTGAAATGTTTGAGGAGCATGGCTGTAGTGTCGCTGAGAGACAGGTTCACTAACGACGTGGTTCGCATCAGAACGGAGATGGTGAAGAAGTTAGAACACGGAGTGGATTCGCGTGTTCTGAGATGGTTCGGGCACATGGTGAGGATGGATGAAGGGACATTGGTGAAAAAGGTGTTTAAGTCAGAAGCGAGTGGGCGTAGTCCTAGAGGGAGACCGAAGTTTGGGTGGATGGATGGTGTGAAGCAGGCGGTAGGAAGGGGAGACGTGAGTGTGGAGGTAGCGTAAGAGCGGGCACTGGATTGGCGTGAGTGGAGAATGATAGTGAACGGATGAGTTTTGACGCTGCTCTGATGTGCTTTCCCGCCCTATGCATATCGTTGAGACACGGGATGGTCGTGGGCGAAGAGGGGAGGGGGGTCATCATGACACGGCAGGGGTAAATCAGCCACTCTGTTGGGCCCTGCTGCCGACATTGACCTCGAACCGCACACATGACCCGGAGGGTGTGTTGCGGGGTCCCCGGCCGTACCCTTTTGCGCCAAAGAGCTAAGGTGTGCTAGTGTGAGTGTATGAAATTGTGAGATGCGCCTTGCTGTCGACCAGCCCCTTTGCTGGGGGATTTCGGCCTAGTGTCTGTATCTGTATCTGTTTAGCCCAACTCAGAAGCAGGATACTCACAAGTCACTGGCCCGGCCAGAGTGCATGTCATATTTAGAGTGTCTCTGAAAATGGTGAGTCCAAAGGTCTTCGTCTCGACAGGCTGAGGGTGGTGACTACAGGGAGATGGCAGGGCAGCGAGGCTGGGGGACAAAAAATATTTGCTCCGTTGGAAGTACCGCATTCGCACCCAGGGGATCTGTTTGCATAGCTACGCCTAAGCCCTTTTCGTTAAAAAGCACCGCATTCGCCCCCGGGGGGATCTGTTTGCATAGCTACGCTTAAATCCTTTTCGGTAAAAAGCACCTCATTCGCACCCAAAGAATCTGTTAGCATAGCTACGCTTAAACTCTTTTCGTTAAAAAGCCCCATATTCGCACTCGGGGGATCTGTTTGCATTCCTACGCTTAAACCCTTTTCGGTAAAAAGCACCGCATTCGCACCCATGGGATCTTTTTGCATAGCTACGCTTAAACCACTTTCGTTAAAAAACACCGCATTCGCACTCGGGGGATCTGTTTGTATAGCTATGCTTAAACCCTTCTGTATTATTCCTGTATGCACCAGTGTGCATATGTACCCCAGTTAACAGCGTTACATAAGTGTTGTTAGCATTTCTCCTCAGTGTTAGGCCGATGTGCTTATTCAGATCAATAAAACCGAAGTAAGATATGATTAGGAAAAAGCAGTCAGGAGGGCATGTGTGTTTTACAATGAACCAGACAAAAGTACTTAATTGTATAATGAAATCTAAAATTGACACCGGTTTTTTAATTGCATTGTACGTTTATTTTTTCCCTCATTTGTATTTCATTGACCCCTTCCGTTATTCTAAACAACACAAGTTTCTCTGCAGACTTAACAAGACTTCATATCATAACAAGACTTCATATCATAACAAGACTTCATATCGTAACAAGACTTCATATTGTAACAAGACTTCATATCATAAAAAGACTTCATATCATAACAAGACTTCATATCATAACAAGACTTTATATCATTACAAGACTTCATATCATAACAAGACTTCATATCATAACATAATTGGGTTACTTCCATTCTCTCCATTGATACATATCCAGATTGACCTAATTTAAATTCAACCTCTACTCGATACTGCATCCCTTCCAGTAACCCTGTCCAGCATAAATCTGCGGTCTTGATTCGCGATAACTTCCCACACCCTCGTCACCTTTGGTTTTGCAGGGCCAGCTCCCTGTCTGGGGCCCCCTTAAGCGCTCAAGGTAGGGATTAGCCACCAAGCAACGCAGTGCGTCGTAGCAGTAGACCATCGCTCCTGCCCCAGCCGTCTCCACGGCGCAGGTTAACTCTGACTTGACTGTCATCTCTTCGTGGGACCCCCTTCAAGAGCGTGGCTATGTCCACGGGCACCACTCGCCAGAGCTGACTGTATGCGCAGACCGTGTTGAGTAGTAGCGCGGCGGATAGTTGTGCTGGTGATGAGGCCACCAAATGTATGATGCAAGACGGCAGTTCCTGTGTATAATTCAGGAATGGTATTTAAACACGATAAATTTTCCACTTTACATTTTTTTTGTAAATATAGGTAGAGAAATATAGATTAAACACCGCCGGAGGTGGGATGAGCCTCCCTGAAGGCTCAATTTATTTAGTGCCGTTGAAAATGCCACACAAGAATAGGAGTTCCGTTGCATATGTCCTTGGAAGCGGTATGCGCTTAACCCGCCTCAAGTGGCAGAGCACCAAGATGCAAATAGAAACGCTTTCCGGAATGTTGCGGGTGTTGGTGCTAGTGTCCGTCCGGAGGAATTCATGCTCGATTTGACTCTGGAGCTGTATTTTGCAATTCAGCAGCCAAAGCGAATCTGGAATCACTTTCAACCATAGCAAACAACGCTATGCACATCCAAACCAGGGTTTCGTTCTACATTCTTCGAATGTACTAGCCAAAGAACTTTCATCGATAAAATCGACTCTCGCTACAATACTATTTCAAGACAAGGAGCTTAATCAACAACCCAGTCCTCAACCTCAACAGCCCACGAACAATAGCTCGTCAAGATCGGAACGTAGAAAGGTTTCTACTAGTCGTCACCGAGGCCTCACCCAGCAAAAATCATAGTGAGAAATTCAATGTTCAGCTACAGAACATCTCACCGGCGAGATCGATCATTGCCTGGGTGAGGACGCGTTGAAATTTTTCAACTAATTACACATACCCGAAGCCGTTTAACAACCGTTCACCTTAGCTGACCCAAATAGCCCCTAGGCCACACAACCAACCATACAGTTTAGAAAGTCTTCCACCGAATAAAAGGGCGCTCGCTCAAGCAAACACAAAGACTGGGCACCCTTGTTCTCCTACAAAAGTACTCCCAGCCGCGAATGCAGTAATTCCAACAGACCACGTTCTACAGAAAGCGGACGCTCCCGCAAACGCTCTCAATCTAGGACACCTGGGCGAACTCGAAGATGCAAACACCACGAAAGTTTTTACAAACCACACGACCACTCTAATACATCAAGGTCTGAGTATTAACCGTCTCCAAGATGAACAACTGCACAATACTTCAGTGGAACTGCCAGGGACTCAGAAACAAAAAGACGAAGTACTATCCCCAATCTCCACCCATAAACCGTTGGTGATGAGGGATACCTTCACAATCCCTCAATATGTTATATACCGAC
Source organism: Gammarus roeselii (assembly GCA_016164225.1). Lineage (NCBI taxonomy): Eukaryota > Metazoa > Arthropoda > Malacostraca > Amphipoda > Gammaridae > Gammarus > Gammarus roeselii. The sequence continues at coordinate 9,325 of SDVV010007751.1, read as the reverse complement.
GCTGAGGCAACAATAATGTGACTGCACAAAGCGGAGTGACGTTCATGATCCACCAAAGCGTACCTCACTGCTCCCTTCCATGAGAACGGAACTCCAAGTTATCGTTGCGGAGATATGCGTTTCAATGCCAATAACAGTGGTATCTATCTACTCGTCGCGAGGCCATGATCTCTCGGAAGCACTAACGACCGAATTGCTCATCCAACTGCTCTCTCCCGTACTCCTCCTTTTGGAGACTGTAACAGCTACCATGAAACTTGGGGATGCGTGAGAACAGACCCCAGGGGAGTGATAATGGCTAACACCATTGCCACTCACAACCTGGTTTTATTCAATGACAGACAACCCATCTGAATCGCCATCGGAAGTGAAATCGACATCGACTTATCCATATGCTCCCTCATACTTTCACCCCAACTTGCTTGGGGAGTTCGACCTTCATTACACGACGGTGACCATAACCCAGTCATCATATCTCTCTTCGTCAATCAACCAAACAATCCCGCTGCACTGCAACTTCGGTTCAGCTACTGGGAAGACAGCTAGGAGGAATACTTAACCAATCAAATCGCTTGGCGCGATATGGATGGCATCCTCGACGACATCCTAGAACTCAACTTCGTCACCCATCTATACGAGAAATTTCAAAGTGCAGCTGTCGCATACCTCCCCCAATATTCACCTTTAACCCTTTTTCCGAAACAGTGGAGGTGCGTGGAGGTGCAAGAAGAGAGTGGGAGGCGTAGGAGGCTGTACGGTCCCTAAGGAACAAAATAGCGTGAAAAAGGACATATGCCGTGTTTCGCAAACTTAAAGTGGAGAAAGAACGAGTAAACTGAACCCAATTAGTTAACACTATTAACTGAAATACCCCTCTCATCCAAGTGTTGGAAAAAAATCAGACTTATTCAAGGACGCCCCGAGCGACTTATCTAGATTCTTTCAGATTGAGGCCCCATTTATTCTTCTTGCGCGGCAATCGCAGATAAACGAAGGCAGACTTCTATCCAGACATCAAAATCAACAAATTACACGGCTGCTTCTCAACTGAAAAAAAAATCACGAGATAGTGAACATATTGACATTACTTTCACAAACGATGACAGTCGCCGTCGTATACACTTGAAATGGACGTCCCTCAGGGAAGCGTCCTCAGTGTCACTCTTTTTATCCTCAAAATCGACCAGCAAACCGACATTGTTGTTGTTGTTGTTCAACCCCAACTCCCCCTGCGATGGATGAGCCACAGCAAGCGCACAACCCGAAGCCCGGGAACCCACCGACATCTGCATGTTAGGGATGTTTCACAGATGCAGGTATTTATATTATGCCTACATCCCTGAGGTAGTTGATGCTGTCCCTCGGGCGTTTCCACTGATCATGCACCGACGTGATATCGTGGTCGAGTCGGCCGGCTGCTACGGCTGGGCAAGACGTTATAACGTGCGCGACCGTATCGTGCGAACCCCTGCATCGCAAACAAAGGTTGGAATGAACATTCCCCAGTCTATGCTGGTATGACTAGAGGGCCGTGTGGTGCCTTCGCCTCAGCCGCGACAGATGGACCCGGTCACCTCTGGGCAACCCCAACTCCTCCACGTCCACCTCAGGTGGTTGGCCCCGCAGTATCGTGTAGACTCTGTGTTCACCCAATGCAACGGCTGTGAAGTGAGTGTGTATCTGTTTGTGCATAGATATGTTGTCTGTAGGACGAGGAATGGTCGTGTTGTGATGGCCGAAAAGTGTTGCTGGTGTGTTGTGTAGGTCTGGTTCAAATTAGGGCCATGAACCAGAAGAGCAACAGCGAACGCGGGGAGGCACTCTGGTTCATGGCCCGACTTTGAATCACCCAATCACACACAAGGCACCCACAATGCTTTAATCCTATTTTGGTCGGACGTCATGTCCTCGACTTAAAAGACCACGGCCTCTTTCACACAATCAGAACAGTGTAGACTTAAAATTACATTACACGGAAATTACATTACGCGGCCCCTAGCTCCGCGGAGAACAAGCGCGGTTGAATGTCAGAGTAGGCTGTAGGTAGAAAAGAGGAGCAGGGAACCGGGATGGATCAGAAAGTCAGGGTAGGAAGGAAAACGTAGGAAGGTGAGGGGATGAACGTAAGTATTTGAGGAGAAAAAGCATGCGTTGTGTAACAGTTTCTTGTTTGGGAAGGGGGGCCGTGTAATGTAATTTCCGTGTAATGTAATTTTAAGTCTACACTGTTCCGATTGTGTGGAAGAGAGCGTGGTATTTTAAGTCGAGGCTATGACGTCCGACCAACAAGATCAAAGCATTATGGGTGCCTTGTGTGTGATCGGGGGATTCAAAGTAGGGCCATGAACCAGAGGTGCGACAGCGAACGCGGGGAGGCACTGCGTAAGGAGTAGAGGGAACTTCAAGACCGACACCGAGGCAGTGCGGTCACGCGGCTGCTGGGGCCCTCGGCCAGGGCCCTGTCACCTGTATAAATCCGCGGGAGCATCACCTTTAAGAGGGGCCGTGACTTCAACCGTAGGAGGGGGGGAAGACCCTACACGTCCAGTGTCAGGGCGCAACGGGAGGGGAGCTGCAACCATTACGTATTCATCCGCTGCAAGTCTGCAAGTGCAGTACCCCTGTCACCGATATCAATCTGCGGGGGAATCAACGTCAAGGGGAGACGTGACGACAGCTGAGGGGGCAGAGACCCTACGCATCCAGCACCGGGCTCAACCGGGGAGGGGGGGGGGCAATTGTGACACGTACATTTGCTGCAAAGCTGCAAGCGCAGTACGCCTGGCATCTGTATCGGTCTGCGGGGATTTTTTTTCAAGGACGAGGAGCGACGCTGTGGTGATTCTTCCTATGAGGCGTGGTGGATCGTCAAAAGCTTCGAACGGCAGCTTGGGGGTACCTTCGGTATTGCGTAGCAGGCTCATAACTGTGTTAATTAGTTCCGAACGGTGACACGTAGGTCTAGAGATGTGTGAGAATTCCGTCGGGGCAGCACCACTTTATCTAGTTATAACTGGTCAGGTTTCCCGGCGATTGTTAAAACCGGTGCAGTGTTGTGTGGAAGGCTCGGACCATTTTTATCGGTGTTTAGTTAGGTTATTTCTATCAAAACAGTGTTCATGAGCTTCTAAATATATATTATAAACCAGAGTGAAGTGTCCCTACCTATGCAGTCAATTCAATAATAAACCTATATGTCTTTCCTGTCTCCTGCTATTCGCCTTAACCATCCTCCGCTATCATTATACCTATCTCATTCAATCATTTCAAATCTGCGTTTACTTACACGCCAACGTGGATGACCAACTTCTCGCTAGTCAACCTAGATTTGCAAATACACACTGAAACAACTCTCCAAAGCAACGCGTACCGCCGAGAATTTTCGAGACAACTTGAGGAACAAAACTTGGAGCTCCGCTATATATATACACTGACGGCTCCAAAACTGCTGACGGAGTGGGAGCTGCCGCTGCGTACTGGGAAACCTCACGTGTGGCTACCGTCCCACAAGAAGCTTCTGTGTTTCCAGCAGAACTCTACGCACTCTAATTAAGTCTCTATTACAAAAACAGATCGCTTCTCTTAATAAGTCTTATTCTCAGACGGTCTGAGTGCACTCACTCAGCTCAAAACCTCCTTTTTTTCTTACAATGCATTTGGGGGTGGATGGATGATTGTTCATTTTGAAGATCATTAACACTTTATTTGAGTATTTTATTATTTCTTCTTGCTTGGGCTCTATTATTTTTTTCTGCCCTTTTTTCATAGTGATAAATTTTGAATTGGTTATTATTATTATATGTATCGAGGTTGGTTGAGACAAGGTGACCCAGAAAGGGGAGATTTTTGTGGTACCCCGCGGGAGTTGAGGACACGGGGATTCGAGAACCCGGGAGACTTAGAAGACCAGGTGGATTTGGGGGGGTCCACTTGGACCTTTCTGGGGTCCTTTGGGACACCCTTGAGACCCTTTCGGACCCTTTTGAAAAATTGTGGGACCCTTTAGAGGCCCCTCTGAATCCTGGAACCTCTGCTCCCCCCTCCCAGCGCTGTAAAACCCATACACCGTAAAATGTTCATGTGAGATGCTTGAGTAGAACAATTAACCATTGCAGTCCGCGGATTGCTGGCGCTGAGGGCGAGGGTCGCGTCGAGGCTAGTCGAGGTGCGTCGAGATCAGTCGAAACATGTTGAGGCGAGTTGAGATGGTTGCGACAAGCCGAAACTGGCCGAAATGATTAGAGACAAGCCGAGATGAGCTGAGGCGAGGGTTTTAGGGGAGCTCGGGAAGACCCGGGGGACATGGGTCACCCTCCGGGATTCACCGGGCTCTTTTTTCACCTGGACTGTGCAGCTATAAAACCTTGTGACGCGTTGCGGTTGGAGTCTATTTAATCTGTGAAGCAATAGACCTTGTACCAATTTCGACGATGCTGTCTGTGCGCACTGTCGCGCGTGCATGTTATTCTTGGAGTTCTGAGTGGTTGGAGGCGTGGATTCGTTTTGTCTGAGTCTTTATCTTGCCTGAATAAATAAATTGTACTAAAAATCAAATGGACCGCGTAGCTGTAAACATTGTGTTTCGTTGCTGTCGGAGCTGGTTTTTGTCCGTGTAGCAGTGAACCTTGTACCAATTTCGACGATACTATCTGTGCGCACTGGCGTATGGACATATAACTCATAAGGTTCTGAGGGGTTGGAGGTGAGGATTCGTTTCGTTTCATCTGAGTCTTTATCTTACCTAAATAAATAAGTTGTATTTATACAACTAAACCGCGTAGCTGTAAATATTCTCTTGCATTGCTGCCGGAGCTGAATTTCCCCGTGTAGCCACTGACCAGGTACTAATCTCGACGATGCTATCTGTACGCACTAGGGTGCGTACATATCACTTTAAACTCTAAAGGATTGGATGCGGAGGTCCGTTTCGAGTAAGCGTTTTTTCTTTTGCGCACCAGCGTTAAAAGCGTTGTTTTGTTTTTTCCTCGCACACTTAGGCGTGCGAGCCTACTGGTATCAATGATCATCGAGCCCTACGGGGGAGCCTATTATGACTCACGTTAAGGCTCTGGTGGAAATGAGGCTCAAATCAAATCAAAATCGTAAGATGCAGCACGACCTTTTTACAATGTCTGAGACGGGTCAGCGGTCACATTCTGCTGGATCCTTGTGTTCGTGGCAATAAGAGAATACGAGCTTGCATTTTGCTGGATCCCTGTGTCCGTGGCAATAAGAGAATACGGGCTTGCATTCTGCAGGATCCATGTGTCCGTGGCAATAAGAGAATACGAGCTTGCATTCTGCTGGATCCCTGTGTCCATGGCAATAAGAGGATACGAGCTTGCATTCTGCTGGATCCTTGTGTCCATGGCAATACGAGAATACGAGCTTGCATTCTGCTGGATCCCTGTGTCCGTGGAAATAAGAGAATACGAGCTTGCAGATTCCCTTGTTAAAGTGGAGTCCACCCATCAAGAACAGTTCATCACCATACACAACAGAGACTGGTTACCAACTCTCGTGAAACATCGCGATGGAAGAACTTGTAGCAACAGAGCGAATGAAATATGTTTTCTGTTAAACCCTCGGTTAGAGAATGGGAAACCAAGTTCTCCAACATCTACCCCTCGTGCACGGGACACACGTGGATAACTCACAACCAACTAATGGATGTAGACATGGGATCGGGACAGCCAGCATGCTACTGTTGACACCAGGTGGCAATCAACGTGAAACACTTACTGATGAATTGCATGCACTAGCAGCAGCCCGACGAGGTTTCTAAATTCCCCCTTGCAACGTTTTCTCAGTGACCTAACCTAACGGAAAAAGCTAATCGCTTTCGAAACACATACCAAACTAAACAAAGCTGTGTAAAACGCACCAGCCTGCTTAAATATAACGAATGAAGAATTTATTTTGAACTAACCCTTATAAAGGTCGCTGTTTTTGCACACGAAAGGTGTGCGAATATGAAGGAATCTCTGGCCTTTGTGCTATACGGGGGACCATGCGATGACTAGCGTTAAGGCTCAGGTGGTAATGAATAACAAATCAAATCCCTATCATCAACTCTCATGCAACAAAACAGACTGGAAATGCTTCTAGTCAAACTTTCAGTTGGAGAATGGGAAACCCAGTTTCCCAACACGAGAGGCATACTCATCAACCGTCTGGGCACAGGACACACATATATAACTCATTATCATCTCACGGACACAGACATAGAACTGTTCACTCCACCATGTCCTAGATGCCACCAAGTAGCAATCAGAGTGAATCACTGACTGTAGTGCACTCGCGGCAGCTCGACTTGTTTTCTTAAATCCCCCGGTATTTCTACAAAGACTACACACTGACCTTACCTACCGGAAAAATCTAATTGCTTTTGGCAAACGTAGCAGTGTAGAAATAAAATAACAGGACATACAAAATAATAACTCCACTCGACAATGTACTTAGGTATATTAATAAGAGAGCATTGAAAGGAAGACCAGTTCAAGTAGCTACCTAGAAATTGTTCATTTTCGTTAATGTATTATTCATGCAGGCACCAGCGCACAAATACACCACAATTAAATATTAGTTAATTTGGTTTCGATGAAGTGATTGTTCCCGTACACACTGGTGTGCGAAGTTATCAGAAGCCAATATCTTTGCGCCGTAGAGGGGAGTTAACAAAGACTCTAGTCAGAGTTCAAGTAGAGGAGGACTCTACTCTGATCAAATGTCGATGGCGGGTTTTAGGTATCAATGAGAAATGCCTGTTCAGTATTCAATGTGAATAACAATTTCATGCATAGAATGAATCAAAAAATCGTAATAAGGTGATCTCGGGCTGTTGTGATCTTTCAAATTATTTATTGAGAGTTTGACTTTTATTACTGCAGCGTTCCAGCGTCGAGGCCCATTTGTCTCATTGCCAGCTCGTCGGGAGCTGTGATCCATGCTCTACCTAGCATTCCTGCCACTGAGCCAGCGTTCCAAGCTCGGTATTATATAATTATTTTCCAATCTGTCAACGTTTTTGCGGGCAACGTTACCAAGAGGTACCCCAGGTAAGGTATAAAGTTGCACCACATTATGCCTGCTCTTCACCGGTCTGGCCACCCGTGTTTTGGTTGGTATCCTTCAATTAAAGGGTGCTGAACTAGACTAATGAAAGTTTTCAACGAGTGATAGTTATGAATGAAGTGTGAGAATCGTACACCAATCGTTATTGGTTACTTGTGGAATAAAGCTTGTGATTTATGAAGCATCCTGTGCCTGAAATGATCGATGTAGGTGACATGTCCTTTTATTTCATCAATTGGTATTGTTCTGTGAAAAAAGGACTTTAATCTCTGGCCTTCGGCTCCCTTCTTTCAAGATTGGTTGATGTGGGAAGCCGTGGTGAAGTGTGCGGCCTAGCATCCGCCGTCAGACCCCTCACTCTCAATTTCATTTGTCCAGGAATATCGTCGATTGCCTTGTCAAGCCGTTGGAGGAGGGGGTGAGATCGAACATCCGCCATCTTCGCCCCTCACCCGCATGATTGAGCGCGCCAGGCTGTTGCCTGTGGGAGGGGTGTTGACGTTGTTCCTACATTTTACGCCCTGTAGCCTCTCTTCCATTATCAATGAGGCTCTTCTTGACTGCGACGTCTTGGGCATGGCCCGAGGGCGGCGGACGGCGTCTCCCGACAGGCGAGAAGCCACGATCATGCACCGGGTAGAGGCAGATGTGAGGCGCCGTATGGCATCGTCCTTCCGCTCCCACAAATCTGCGAGGTAAGAGGCTAGCGAGTCGACGATAGCAAGTGAGGGATGTGCTCGTCAAATATTCCTCTATCCTCTCTGGACCTGCAATCCGGGGGAGATACCTTTCCTCTAGGGACTGCGAGACACGTTATCCACGCCCGCTGTCAGAGGTGTTGCGGGAAAACTTTTAAGCTGTAACTAAATTTTGATAATGAATATGACTAAATTGTCCTATGATAATGAACGTTGTGCCAAGACACGGCTTAACACCGGGAGGCCAATCAGGTCAACCTTATGTTAAGGTAGCGATCCATAAATTTTAATGTTGCTTAAATTTAGTTCCTCTAGAATGTTGGGTAATCTATCAGAAGTTTGCTCTATCAACATGCAAACAAACGATGCTCTTTGGTTATAATTTAGATTGGGCGATACATATGTATAAAAATCGAGTGCAAATTTTGGTATCGCAGAATGGTTACAGGTAGGTTACAATCGTTACAAATATTGAACAGGATACAATTATTTTGACAAGGCTGTCCAGGTCCCTAATTAATAATATTTGTGTATGAAAAATGCATCCCTGAGGCCAACAAAACTATTAATTTTTTCATACTTGAAATGTAATGATCTTCAAAAAAGGGTGAATCCTTAATAGGTAGCTACACATTAGGAGGTTTTGGAAATAAGCTCAAAACTATATGGCGCTGTTGGTTATGGCTGCAATTAAACTGGTGAAGGTGTGAGGTACATCATCCAGAGTCACGCTTCTTCGAGAAGAAAACACGACGATGCAGAGAAGATGTGCCAATATGAAGCGGCGATCGTCTCCTTGGGGCGAGGCTGAAGCTGGTGCAGGGTTGTCTCTGGTGACACTGATTATTGTAGGCGAGAAAATTCCTACCCAAACTACACTCGTACACATTAGAAACATATTTGAGTGTGGTTTGAATGTGAGTGTTTGAGATTGTGAGATGGGCCTTGCCGTTGGCCACCCTCCTTCCTGGAGGATAATGCCTAGAGTCTGTATCTGTTTGAGTGTAGTCCACCCCAGAGTGATGTGTCTGATCATGTTGGGGTGCACACAAAGACAGCGCAAGCCAAAACATGCTCATTGAAACATTCTATTTGCTTCCAGGCGTTGGCTACCACTGTTGGGGATAAGCAAGACGGGAAAATAATATTAAAATAGATTTTGATTGAGTCGAGTGACGCTTATAACAGTACATAAATTAGAATGAGGCTATGAAAGGATCTAACAAAATTCCGTATGCCCTAACCAAGGAGCTTCAGAGGCCGATCCACCTTGTCTCCGAGCAAGTAAGGAGCATCCCCGACGTTGCCTGGTTGAAGGAGTGGCAAGTGGGGTAGCAATCGCCTCCTTAATGTGGGTGCAACAACCCTCCGACAGCGCGCTACAGCGTAATGGACTCACGTCGCCTCCCACTCACTCTTCCTTAACTCAGTAGCATTAGGGCGTACACGGGGTTCTCCGCTGTGGTTGTCCGGCCGTGGTTAGGCTATGATTAGTAACATCATTTGCTAACTTTATTTTATCGAATTTCTGTTCTTTCCTAATTTTTACCTAT
>SDVV010007750.1:0-17588 GCA_016164225.1 Gammarus roeselii | reverse complement strand
CGAGTCATCCCCCGACAGATTCTCCCTCAACGAGTCATCCCCCGACAGATTCTCTCGCTGAGCTCCACTCTGAACTCCCTTAGTACCCCTGTACCCCCACCGAGCCACCCCTTGGCCAAGTGAGTCCTTCCTTCACTCACCCCCTCACCGAATTTCACCACACCAAGTTACTCCCTGCCTTGAAGAAAAGTGTGAGTTTCAGAGACTATAAGTTGTTCCGCCTCCGAAGAACCAAGCATGTAAGGCACTCGATGGTGACGCTAGGCTTGGAGACTCCTTAATAGGTTTAATAAGATGCATTATCTCATGTATAGGAGAGCATGAGATAACACATCCCGGACACACTATTTGTTGTACAATAGGTTTAATAAGGTGCATTATCTTATGTGTGGGAGAGCATGAGATAACACATTCAAGACACACTAGTTGTTGTACAATAGGTTTAATAAGGTGCATTATCTCATGTGTGGGAGAGCATGAGATAACACATCCCGGACACACTATTTGTTGTAGAATAGGTTTAATAAGGTGCATTATCTCATGTGTGGGAGAGCATGAGATAACACATTCAGGACACACTATTTGTTGTAAATGTAATAAAATGCATCCAAGGTGTTGGCACTAGTATACATCATTGCAGTGTAGTATAGTAAGTAGGCCTGGAACTGGCTGACAAGTCCATTAAGGTAATACGTAAATATGCACTACTACTAACCCAGCCTAGATGTGCTGCCCAGTTTCAGGGCTGCGAGGCTGCAACTGAAACTTCAAACTCTATAGGGCGGTGGATGCTTGTCAAGCCTGTTCTTGAAAGTTTTGATGTTGTTGATGTTGACCACATTTTGCCGTAAGTCGTTCCAGATTATTTGTATCTTGAGTGTAAAGAAAGTATCGGCAACGGATGTTTCAAAGATTTCAACTGAAATTTTTGTCCATTCTTTATTCTTTTTTATTGTCATCTCCATCAAAACATTTGAAGGGTACTATATAGCTGACCCCCAATTCGTGCTCATTCCAATGATATCAGATTCAATTTTCAAAGTGGTTGCAGGTGTGTTGTCATGGTTCTAAGATCTGGGATCATTTTTGTTGGTCTGTTTGAACCTGTTTCTTCTTGTTAATTATCTATCTTAGGTGCGGGGACCAGACATGACTCGCAAACTCCATATAGGGTCTTACGAGTGATGTTCACATTGGAAGATAAGGCCATTGTGCTTGTAGTGAACGTTCCTGTATACAATGCCATGAAATCTATTGTATTTCGTGTAGCTAGCATCCCCTTAGCTTCTTCATTTGATATCATTTGATTTGATATTCTAAGCTCTCGCAGTTGGTCCATTCAGTCGTGTGCTGTTCTGCCTTCAAGTGGTCGGATTTTCTTTCATGGGTTCCAATGTGTATGAATGTGACCTTTCAACATAAAATCAACTAGCCACTTGCAAGCTCAGTCAACTAGTTTGCTTAGGTAACTTCGAATGGAGATGCGAACCGTGAGAAAATTTGGACATCTTGTTGATGATGCCGGTGTCGATGTAATTCATGTAATAGATGAAAACGGAGAGGAACATGAACAGTTGACTTCAAATGGAGCTGTGGCCATCTGAATGTTTCCTTGGGCAGTACAAAATCGTCGTTTGTTGTCTCTGGGTCGTGAGCCAGCTATGAAGCCACCTGTAAACATTTCCATTTTTACCATGGGCCTATACTTTCTTCATTAGTAAACGTTTATGGATAACCATATCAAATGAGTTTCAGAAATTATGATAGATAAGGTCGATAGTATTGTTCTTCATCGTAGACTAAAATTGAATGAGATTGCACGGATAGCTCATATTACGCATAGGATGGGCTTAATTTTGATATGTGTGTGGTGCATAATAGGAGTGTGAGGTGGTTCTTGTGACTGCTCATGAATTCTGATAGATTCTTCACTATGTGTTGTAGATCATTTGTCTTTGATGATTTGTAGATGTTTAGTTTGTTGACTTGCTTCTGTACTTTAATGGCATTTAAATTAATGTTTCCCAACGGTTACAATTCTTCGAACAGTTCTATTACAGGTATAGCAAAATAGTCGTTGAGTCAGTGTCGGAAGATTTTGGAGCACCTGCTCTGATCCATAGAGGGCCGATGCTGTCATGAACAACTCGTCTCTCTCATTTTGGAGCCCATGCGCTGTTTGGTTGAGGGCCGATGCTGTCACGTACAACTCGTCTCTCTCATTTTGGAGCATATGCGCTGTTTCGTAGAGGGCCGATGATATCGCGAACAACTCGTCATTCACACATGAAACAACGCTGTCGGATTAGGCCTAGCCATTAGTGCTTCAAGCTGCACTATTATTGCTATTAGTCTTTGTGTTTCTATCCCTTTAGCTTCCATTCTGCCAGATTGTTTTTATTTTTAAGATTCTTGTGTGGGATTTGTTATCGGACTTGATAAAGTCCCTCCTTGTGAGCAAGGTCTTCATTAACGTCGTTGTTCAGTCATGAGGGATTCCGTAATTGTATTATTTTCTTCTGGCTGTGTCGCTTGCCTGCTTGCACTGCTTGAAAGCGGAAAACACATTTATTCCTCTGCGATCTTTCATTGAAATGGACGCTTTAGGATTATTATTATAATTACTAAATCATTTATTTCCGTCGTCTGGCAATGAGTTTTAAATGTTTTAAAAATTATTAAATTCTTTACCATAAGACATGAAACTTTGTTCTCAACTACGATATTTGAATTAATGAAAACATGAGTTCAATTTGAATTCGTCGCAGCTCATCTCTAGGAGCCGCCGGTTCGGATTACATGGAGCGAAATATTATTTACAATAGTATCTTCAGTGCACATACAGAAAAAGTTTATTTTGACAAAATAATCACGGATACATAGCGTTGGGAAATCCAGTGACACGCGGGGTTGAAAAATAAGGAATACATTGGGTGGATAAATAACAAAATACATGGGTGTGGAAATAACAAGTACATGAGGTAGGAAATCACGCATGCATGTGGTTAGTCCCAATAACATGGGGTTGGGACATCAAAATGTGCTAACATATTGTAATGAGGAGTCTACATTACTGTGCGATGACAAATGTATGGATGAACGACATATGTTACACAGAAAATATGTAAACAACATGGGATTGGGACCGCTATGAAATTATTATTATTATTATTCATGACCGCTATGAAATTATTAAATGGTTGACAATCAGAATAATACAATGCTGGAGTACACAAGTACGATGAATATACTTCTCTTATATATAGAAAACAACGCAAAATATTAGCTTGTAAGGCAAGGATTGTATCATCAAAAATGGTACGGTAATTGTTAGAAATAATTCAATGAATTATAGTAAAATCGAATTACCCTCGTCAAAGTTGGAAGCTGCCTATCGTTCCTCGAAAAGACTGAGCTCGTATTTTAATTATACCAAAACGATTGAAACACAGTAATAGACAAAACGCTAGTTAACACTTATGGTACTTGGCAGAGAGAATTGTGATCGGTAGCAACATAGAAAACATATGTATCGTCAGAGTAAAAACGATTAGATGGTGTCTCAATGTTGAGAGTTATGGTGGTGGTGCTTTCGGACATGCTCAAGAACAGAATGCATTTTCTGGTTACTGGTGTTATGCATTTAGCTTGTGTTTGTGGGCAAAGTTACCGTTTTGAATTGATCGGTCAATAAATGTTTATTAAGCCTATTCTTGAAGGACGTGTTGGATTCAAGATTCTAGAGGCTTGTTGGGAGGTTGTTCCAGGATTCTGGTCCAGTGATCGAAAAAGCTCTACAGGCAGTTTCTTTTTTCCTGTGTTTAACGTGCAGAGTATCATTCTTTTTTGTAAGTCGATTGTTCTCTACACCTCGAGAATATATGTGCTTTTGGCTGCCAGGTGACGGTTTTTCTAGAAGATCTTTATTGCATTCTGATCGACTCATGGACTGCCAGTTTGTTTCGATATTGAGCCACTGTAATTTTTCGAGGAGAGGACTTACGTGGTCTTGTTTTCTGTGGTTATCATCGCATGTTATTCTTGCCGCAAAGTTTATAAAACGTTGCACTTTCTCAAATTGAGTTTTGGTGCATTTCCCCCAAATTGAAAGACAATAGTTAATGTGAGAAAATACTAAAGCGTGGACAATCAGTAATCATGATTTGAAATCCAATTATTTTTTTGCGGAGTTTAGGAACAAAAGTGTTCCATTCCACTTGGAACACAGAGTAGTTACGTGGTGTTCGAAGGAAAGATCGGGATCAAACCATACTTCCAGACCTATAATTTTATCTTAACAGGGATGTCAGATTTGCCTATCCTGATAGAGAAATTCATAGGAACTGCTTTTCTTTTCAAGTTCGAGCCGAACAAGATGCATTTTGTTTTTTCAGAGTTGAGCTTGAGTCCATTTTTAACATACCAAGATTTCAGATTACTTACGGCTGTCTCAGCATTGTCCTTCAGTGCATTCGGATCCGACGGTTTTCGGGAAAGCAATATTTGAACATCATCGGCGTACATTTCCATTTCCGCTTGATTTTTTGGTAATTTACAGTCGATGTCATTCACAAAAACCAGGAACAACAAAGGGCCACGTATCGAACCTTGAGGGACCCCAAAGGCAACTGTTGGTCGGATTTGACATAGTTGCGTTATCGAGTTTAACTGATTTTTACCGATTCATCAGATAACTTCCGAGCCAAGTAGGGTCTACTCCGATGTTGCGGAGCTTGTCAAAAAAAAATTGTACAGCTTACACTATCGAATGCTTTCGATAAGTCTAGCAATGACAGCAGAGATATCATCTGCCCATCATCAAAGTTTTTGTACAGATCTTCAGTGATGCTCATATATAAGTGCGTCTTCTGATGATAATTTTCGCTGATAAGCATACTGGCAGTCACTGAACAGCTTGTTTGATTCGAGGTAATCAACTAATTGAATAGATATTACATTTTCCAAAATCTTGGGTAGGACAGGCAGAAGACCGATCGATCTAAAGTTGGATGTCCCCAGATTTATGAATTGTTTTAATGATTGCATGCATCCAGATCTCTGGAAAAGTTTCACTTGCTTTGAAGGTGGTAGCTGTTCTGTGCTGATATAAGAGGAGGTAGCTATTCGGCTGTCTTCCGGATATTGTAGGGCTAAACCATCTATTCCTGTAGAATGTGTGTTCTTCAAGACAAATAAAGCTCGTTTTTCTTCGTGTTGCGGTACTTGCTTTGGTTTCCATTTGACGTTTGCTGCTTAGTCACCTGTCTCCATCGAAAGCTTCTGGACTCCATGTATCTGTTGCGTCGCGCTGTAATCCTTGATAAGCTTCATGGGTTACCTCTTCAAAAACCTGTTTCCCAACTCCAGCGAAGAAGTTGTTAAACTTCTCTGAAGTTGCTTGAGGATTAGGATAAGTAGGCGAGGTGATTTCTTTGTAGGGAAAAAAATCTTTTCAGTGCATTTCACGTTTTTTTTGGATTGTTTTTGCACTGTTCTAGTTCCACATGATGGTATTTTATTTTTGCCCCCCTGACTACTCGTTTGACTCTTCTATTTTGAATTCGGAATAATTCTAATCAAGTGATGCTTCGTTTTGCTCTGCGTTTGAGAGATTTTTGATTGGCTCTCCTGGAATTGTAATTAGATCTTTTTGGTTCCAAACTGTTCGATGTGCAGTGATTGGAGCTCTACAGTACTCTGATAACCTATTTTTTATTTATTTCTTGATCAACTAATTCAGCTTCTGTCGGTGATACGAACGATTTAATATCTTACCGTCGACAGAAGCCTCTCCCGCTGGTTCTTCTACTTATTGTTTTAGGTTGATGTCACTCATGGCCAACGCTGTCGCTCCAGTCCCAAACTATTTCAGGCCGCCACAGCCGCAAATTAAAAAGTGGCGTCCATTCCACTTCACCAATATCAACAAACCACACCCTCACTTCACATCACCAATATTACCAGACCACACCCTCACTCCACATCACCAATATCAACAGACCACACCCTCACTCCACATCACCAATATAAACAGACTACATACACCCTAACTATACATCACCAATATCAACAGACTACACCCTCACTCCACATCAACAATATCAACATACCACACCCTCACTCTACATCACCAATATCAACAGACCACACCCTCACTCCACATCACCAATATCAACAGACTACAACATCACTCCACATCAACAATATCAACAGACCACACCCTCACTTCGCATCACCAATATCAACAGACCACACCCTCACTCATCATCACCAATATCAACATACCGCACCCTCACTCCACATTGTTATGTTCAACCTCAGCTAGCAGATATATATATGTCTCAATGTCTTTCCAGACATTCCCGTAAATCTTGAGTCTTTCGCACTGCGATAGAAACAGTGTAGGTCTGTCAACCCTTAGCTTAGGTTACACGGTGGAAAACATTTTCCAAGCGTATTTTCCATCACCCTCCAACGTGTTTCTTTTAGCAAACGGCAGTTTGCTCCCATATTAGATTACTTGACCGAGAGACGTCGTCAAGTGTATCCCATTTGTGAATATCACTCAAAAAGTAAGCAAGTCAGCAACTTGGTGCCGGGTATTCGATTACGAAAAGAGCCAGGTTTCATTCTCCTACCCATGGTAACCTTTTAGTTGTAACAGATTAGGGGAGAAGTCTATAGTTTATTTAACGGCTGAATTTACTTGTATGCCAATGAGGCACAAGCAGCCAAGGGAGACACGCCCATCATTGGAGAGTTCGTGCCTCTGTTTCAGTTAGGGGCTGCCTCTTTTTTTGAGAGTTTAAATTATTCGGGTAGTGAGGTGATTGGGACATCACACTACGTACCAGAACAGCACGGGAGAAGGTAAGCCCATTAGAACAGCGACTGAAGCTGGTTATCCCTGTTATACATAGGTTGTTGTTAACTCAGTGTGATACTTTGTTAGATCATAAAATATGACGTGATAAATACTTTCATATTTAGATGCGTGTAATATTGCATTCAGTGTTTATATGTCTCGTTTTTGTATCTTCCTACAGGGTGGGTGTTCTGTTCTGCTCTACTCTGTTCTCTATTCGGTTCTCTTCGCATTTTTGTCTGTGAGAACTTAACTCAATTTATTGTACTTGCTACATAACTTAACGATGTTCTCATATCTTCTATTGTTATAGAATCACAATCATTATTCATGCTCGTTTGAGAAGTACTCTGTTAACTTGTTATTGTTTGCTTATTCAAAATAATATGATAAAAATATCTTCTTGTCATTATTACAACCTTGCTCCACCTTTAACGCATGGAACAAACTTTAAAGTTAAAGTTTATAAAACACATCACCAATATCAACAGACTACACCCTCACTCCACATCACCAATATCAACAGACCACACCCTCACTCCACATCACCAATATCAACCGACCGCACCCTCACTCCACATCACCAATTTCAACAGACTACACCCTCACTCCACATCACCTATATCAATAGACCACACCCTCACTCCACACAACCAATATTAACAGACCACACCCTCAATCCACATCATCAATATCAACAGACCACACCCTCACTCCACATCACCAATATCAACAGACCACACCCTCACTCCACATCACCAATATCAACAGACTGCACCATCACTCCACATCACTAATATCAACAGACCGCACCCTCACTCCACTTCACCAATATCAACAGACCGCACCCTAACTCCACTTCACCAATATCAACAGACCACGCCCTCACTCATCACCAATATCAACAGACCACACCCTCACTCCACATCACCAATATCAACAGAACACACCCTCACTCCACATCACCAATATCAACAGACCGCACCATCACTCCACATCATCAATATCAACAAGCCACAGTTTCCACTCCACATCACCAATATCAACAGGCCAGACATCTACTCCACATCACTATTATCAACAGACCAGTCTCTACTCCATATCGCCGATAACAACAGGCTCTGTAGCTGGACCCTGCGTGCTGGATACAGATTGCAAGATACGGATACCCTTGCGTGCTGGATACCTTGAAAGATACACCTTGCAAGATACAGACACGGGGCTAACCAGCAAGCCGCCGTCCGCTCTAAGAAAATGCTGAGCTAGCAGCCATTGTTTGAATAGACAGCGACCCTGGGTGTCGGGAGAAGTGGCGCCTCGCAACTGAAAACTGCACAGGCAAGCGCTCCTGTTGTGTAAACAGGGGACTGGTCAAGCAAGGAAGCCGCCACGAGTTCAGGAGGCCTTAAGGTCTTAACCATGAACAGGACTGGTTACATTAGGTTACGTGGGACATTGTAGGCACGGTCGAGAGGCTGGCAATGAGCCGTTTAGTTACGTGCGGAGAGGCCTGCGATACCTTAGCAACCGATCATCAAGTGTTGAGCTGCAGGATGTTTTAGAACAGAGGTTATTAATTGTAAGGATCACTTGCGTAGTATTAACGAATATTGCCGTGTAAATCGGTAGGATGTTGGCCCTAAGCCTATTTGTTACTTAAATGTGTTATTAGCTAGTGCAACTGCGACATTGGTCAAGAGGAGTGGCCCGGGAGTTGTTACCAAGCGAGTAGTGGGCGCTGACTTTCACGTTTTAGACTATATAAGGCAGTGTCACCGAGTAACGGAGGATTTTCCCTTCACGAACTCATCATGCGAAGGACACGTAGGTTCACACGTCCAGACGCCCGCCGCCTGTTAACGCCATAGACACTACAAAGCTAGACGATTTTCAAGTTAGCATAAACACCTAAACCTCGACAACTCTTCAAGACCCAACACTTGGAAAGTGTTCGCGGAGTCATAGTTTTCCAGTAACATTACTATAGACCCCTTAGAGTTCGCCGACGAGTACAAGATTCAAAAAGACATTTCCAAGTCTACAACGTGCATCGCAGTCTTCCAAAAAACATTACTAAGTGGGAAAAGCAGTAGCTCTACAACGTGCATCGCAGTTTTCCAAAAACATTACTAAGTGGGAAAAGCGGTGGCCCTACAACGTGCATCGCAGTTTGGACGACGACCCAGCATCGCTCCATCATCGACCGGAAGGGGTCCTAGCCACAGAAGGTCACTAACCCGGGTGAGCGCGTTTTGGGCAACGTATCTACGTGTCGGGGACACGATACTATATCAAATTTGGTTGTTCAGAGGGTTTGGTCTCCTGTAATTAGGAGAGTGAGTCATTCAAGTGATCCCCATGTGTATGTATTGGGATAGCTGATCCTCATGTGTAGGTATTTGGATAGCTGATCCTCATGTGTATGTATTAGGATAGCTGATCCTCATGTGTATGTATTAGGATAGCTGATCCTCATGTGTATGTATTAAGACATGTATGTATTAAGACAAGGACGAGGAATCGAGGTATTCCTGAGGTATAGAGACTAGTACATATATATATGTATTCAAACTGTTCTACCGTTTGGGTTCTTTTCTTCTTGCGCAAAATATAAAGAGTCTGCGTCATTTGTGAGTGGGTAGTAATTTGAAGCCAGTCTCAGGGCTTCTCGCTTATTTAAAAAAAATGAAGGGTTTTTCCATGTTCCCAGAGTTTCAATTCCCTTCACATAGAGGCAAAGTGTATGGAAGTGGTTTTGTTAATATATCATCTCTCAGACCCACTCAATTGAGTAGCTGGGGAGTGTCATTTGGGTAAATACCCTAGACCTCTCCAGGGTCGGGCGAACTCACAAGCCCGTCGGTCATTGTTGAGTATCTATCGGCACATGAGTTGGTTGCCTTTGATTTATTTAAATTGACATGGCGGGCTACAGCTCAGTCTCTACTCCACATCGCCGATATAAACAGACCACCTCCTCACTCCACATCAGCCATATCATCATCCACTTGCAATGGAACAGGCTTACACGGCTGGCATCCATCAATATAGAAATAGCCTCTCGTCAGGACAGGGCGATGTGTAGGCCAGAGAAATGAGAAACCGTGCAACGTACCCTAACAGACTCAGAGATGGAGCAAAAAATGCAACTGCTGCAGAAATCTTTGGCATCAGACAACGATGTCGACTGCCCGCATTGCTGATACTGAACTTGTGGATGATGCACGACAGCAATAATATTAGGAATCAACAAGAACATAACAGCAGGACAAACAGCCAACTACGACAACTCATTTCAAGATGAATATCGAAATTCAATTGCAGACAAATAACTAATTGCCTAGTAGCTTTGAAAATATTCTCCTATAAACATAAACCAAACGCTAATCCTAATATCAGGGAACATATTCGCAACAAATACAAGTTGGACAATCGGCGCAGTAAAAAATACTCGAAAATTCCTTTCGGTCAGTTTGTAGTAAGAAATAAACGAGTTCTTGAACATGCGACGCAAGACTGCACACGCTGGGAAAACAATCCCTGTTTGAGCTTCTAAAAGCCTTAGCAGGTTGTACATCTTCAATACCTGTTGGCAAACATTGAATGTGGCGCACCAAGGTAGAATACATACTTCATACGATCAAAATACATGAGCTGCGTTGCAGTGCACAACAAAGTAGAATATTTTACAGGTCTATAAACACGTGAAATATGTGAGCAACATTGAATGGACGGACGCACAACGAAGAAGAATGCTTTACAGGCCTATAAAAAATATGTGAAATAAGTGAGCAACATTGAATTGACAGAAGCACAACAAAGAAGAATGCTTTACATGCGTTCAAAAAACATGTGAAATATATGAACAACATTGAATAGAGGGTGGCACAACAAAGATGAATGCTTTACAGGCCAACAATCCTGCGGAATATATGAGAGCATTGCATTGACGGTAGTACAACAAAGTAGGATGCTTCACAGGCCTGTAATCAGGCGAAATATATCAGCAGTATTGCATTGACGGTATCACTTACTGTACACGGCGGATGATTTAGAGCCATGGACCATAAAGGTTAAGACTAGAGATATTCCGATGTATCGGTATCGGTGGTACCGGCCCTCTTTTGGAGTATCGTTATTGGTGAGAAATCGACCGATGCCACCGATAATTTCATTCATTTGCTTTCTATTATTTTTGTATGTGTGCCTAACTTGTATATTTAACAATAGTAAAGAATTGCGGTATTCTTCCTAACCACTTACTAAAGCACTAATTCTGGTAACGGATTTTTTATTTGAAAACGTTGTTTTAACAAGGAAATCAAACAGAATCAGTCATAATGTCAACGGAGCAAAAATCTAGCTTTTATTTCAATAAGAAGGGAATGAAACTTTCTACGTTGAGACAATGTGAAAATCCATTTCCATCAGGGTGCTGACCTCAGTCAACCTAACAGTATATTGCGATTTACCTTCAACAAAATTGCCACCCAGCGCCTTCGGTTGCCACCAAACGAAAAGCGTCAACACATTGTGCTAAATTAGTAGTAGCTTCGACTTATTATATTCCTTGTAAAAACTGAACAATGGATTTCATCCAAAATTTGAACGAACAATCAAAACTATTTCATATGAGCTGTAAAAGTATCGTGTATTTTTGTAATTTTTCCAATAGCAGCCTTTTCAGTAATTTAATCGAACTCTCGAGTTATCAAGTCAAGAGCCACGCCAGTCAAAAGTCGTGTAATGCGAAGGTATCAACGAATCTATGCTTACATGTTACCCATATTAATATACGTCACAATAGAGAATAATATAAAAATGTATTTCAGAACAAAAAAATGAAGAGAATCGTTTGTTATATTAGTATAAAATGTAAGATCTATCATTTAATATTAATCTTTAAGCCACTTCATTCCTTTGAATTGCTTTGTCGTGTGTTGCTGGGAGTGAGGTAAGTGCTGCATGCACTCTCAGCCATACAATGGCCTCTAGAAATGCATAGCTTTATTTTGAATGCTTTGGATAAGCTAAACAGGACTTCAGCAGGAAGAGCTCCTGAAGCTGGAACTCAACAAGTGTTCTGTCGTTATGCTAGACGGACATGACGGAGCTTTTCATGCATTAAAACCATCATATTGTATGTCATTGCATTTGCATCAGACCACGGATCGGAAAAAAATTGAAAACACATATAACCGTCGTTTATGACTCCCTCTTTTTATGTGTCGCTATTTGGTGATTACGTCACTGGCCGTCGACATTATCCAGATAACGCTAACATGATAACGTCACTGGCCCTAGACATAATCCAGATGGCGCTAACATGATTACGTCACTGGCCCTAGAAAATAATCCAGATGACGCTAACATGATTACGTCACTGGCCCTCAACATAATCCAGATGGCGCTAAAATGATTACGTCACTGGCCCTTGACATATTTCAGACGGCGCTAACATGACCACGTCACTGGCCCTAAACATAATCCAGATGGCGCAAACATGATTACGTCACTGGCTCTTGACATAATCCAGATAACGCTAACATGATTACGTCACTGGCCCTAGACATAATCCAGATGGTGCTAAAATGATGACGTCACTGGCTCTCAACATAATCCAGATGGCGCTAACATGATTACGTCACTGGCCTTTGACATAATTCAGATGACGCTAACATGATTACGTCACTGGCCCTTGATATAATCCAGATGGCGCTAACATGATTACGTCACTGGCTCTTGGCATAATCCAGATGGCGCTAACATGATTACGTCACTGGCCCTCAACATAATCCAGATGACGCTAACATGATTACGTCACTGGCCCTTGACATAATCCAGGTGGCGCTAACATGATTACGTCACTGGCCCTTGACATAATCCAGGTGGCGCTAACATGATTACGTCACTGGCCCTCAACATAATCCAGATGGCGCAAACATGATTACGTCACTGGCCCTTGACATAATCTAGATGGCGTCAATATGATTACGTCACTGGCCCTCGACATAATCCAGATGGCGCTAAAACGATTACGTCACTGGCCCTTGACATAATTCAGATGGCGCTAACATGATCACGTCACTGGCCCTTGACATAATCCAGATGGTGCTAAGCTGATTACGTCACTGGCCTTCAACCTAATCCAGATGGCGCTAACATGATTACGTCACTGGCCCTTGACATAATCCAGATGGCGCTAACATGATTACGTCACTGGCCCTTGACATAATCCAGATGGTGCTAAGCTGATTACGTCACTGGCCCTCAACCTAATCCAGATGGCGCTAACATGATTACGTCACTGGCCCTCAACCTAATCCAGATGGTGCTAAGATGATTTATTAGACGAGAGTCATAAACTATTGTCATTGGTCTTCCCTACGAAGTCCTTCAGAGCCGTGGCAATGCCGAGTCATTCGGACGGCAATTTTCATGGAAACATTAATTTTGGGAGGCCGTGGTAGACACAGCACAACCTATTTACTCCCAGCAAAGCAGACTTGAACAAATTGTAATCAATGAGCAACTGAAAAAAGAAACTTCACATGAAACTATATTTCTTTCTTATTTCGGTTCACTCACCATCAAAGTTTAACATATATTCTCCGTTGTGACCTATATTAACATGGGAACATATTTGAACTATAAATTCACAGTTACATTCCCATTACACGACTCTTGACTGCCCGGGCTATTGACTTAAGAACTGGAATGTTCGATTAAACTTTAAAAAGTGCTGTAATTTATTGAGGGATATGAGTAAGTGAATGAAATTCAGGCAGCTACTGTTATCCGATGCTTTTTTTTATTATAAAAAAAAATACTAACAACTTAGCCGAAGGTGTAGTTTGGTGTATAAAATATTCTACAAAAAATCGGTATTGTTCAAGTATCGGTCTTTCTGGAGTACCGAAGTATCGGTTTCGGTATCGGCCTCAAGTGGAGCAACGGAATTAGGCCGAAATTTGGGTATCGTTACATCTCTATAAAAAAAAAATTATGGTCGTGATGAATAATAAACTAACATAAAGCATATAGTATTACCTTATAATAACGAAGTAGTACATTTACCAATTAAGGGTGCAAAGCAGAGCTGCAAAATTGCGTTCTTGTTCTCATACGATTAACATCACTCGACTCAAGTTATTGTACAACTTTGCTTCACAGCCTTTCGTGTGGGCATCGATAAACTGCAATTGTTTGTTTGCTGAGTAGAACATAACATACTACATTATTTGCCAGTAGACACACCGACTTACATGATTATGTAATCCACTACACATTATTTTGATAATTGTTATGTAATCTATGCAGACGGTAGTTACGGTTCTGCGTATTAAGTAATCTATACACACAGTACTCACGGTTCTGCGTATCAAGTAATCTATACACACAGTACTCACGGTTCTGCGTATTAAGTAATCTATGCACACAGTACTCACGGTTCTGCGTATTAAGTTATCTATACACACAGTAGTCACGGTTCTGCATATTAAGTAATCTATACACACAGTACTCACGGTTCTGCATATTAAGTAATCTACACACACAGTACTCACGGTTTTGCATATTCAGTAATCTATACAAACAGTACTCATGGTTCTGCATATTAAGTAATCTATACACAAAGTACTCACGGTTCTGCATATTAATTAATCTATACACACAGTACTCACGGTTCTGCATATTAAGTAATCTATACACACAGTACACATGGTTCTGCATATTAAGTAATCTATACACACAGTACTCACGGTTCTGCATATCAAGTAATCTATACACACAGTACTCACATTCATCGTATTAAGTAATCTATACACAAAGTACTCACGGTTCTGCATACTAAGTAATCTATACACACAGTGCTCACGGTTCTGCGTATTAAGTAATCTATACACACAGTACTCACGGTTCTACATATTGAGCAATCTATACACATAGTAGTCACGGTTCTGCGTATTAAGTAATCTATACACACAGTACTCACGGTTCTGCATATTGAGTAATCTATACACACAGTAGTCACGGTTCTGCATTCTGAGATGCGGCTTCGCTCTCACTCTTACCGACACACAGAGACCACACTGGTCTGTCTATACATGGGTTCTGCAGCTAAATTATGATAATGGGGACTACATTAGCGGTTAGCATAACCATATTTTATGGTAATGCCATAGTGCAACATAGGGATGGATCGTGGTTGCAGTGACCATGCCGGTCTCTGTGTGTATACTTACTCACTTCTTTACGGTTCGCTCATCTCTCCACGTTCAAACAACAACCCTCGAAACAATGTTGTGCGGCAACCTTGACCTAGCAGGAAGAGGGGGGGAGCATGCTGGGGCAGGGGACGTCATCGCAGAGTCGGCGCCCCAGAAATGGCTGAACAAACAAACGACAGTATTTAATCAGTAAACAATGCTGCCCACAATTATTCCTACATACAGTGGGGAATATAAGTATTCAATACATCCATACAACTCATTGTATTGTATTATTGTCATTTACAAAGCACTTAAATTCTACCAACTATTTCTTCAAATTCGTTTATATTTTATAATAATCTACAAAGAAACACATTTTTAAGCAAATACAAATCCATGTGAAAAAAAAATGTTTAAAAATGTTAATACATTAGGTTACCTAATCACTAACCAGGTTAAAATATTTATTAAAACTGTTGATTGGTTTCATAAACTTTCTATAAGGTTGTAGAGTCTTACTTACGAATAGAAACAGACCTATGAATCATAATAGTACATGACCATATTGCTGTCAAAGGTTTTACGGTCAATCAATATAACATTCATCCGCGCACTGTCGGCTGCACAATTCTCAAGTGGGGAGGAGCACGGCATCACCGTGAACCGCCAGAGCACGTGGCATAAAAGCCCTGTGCAGCCTCCAGGACGACCATTATTTTATTATAATTGGACTAACGCAAGGGTCTGCAACGCGGGAACACTTATACTATCTCTTCATTTACTGGGTTGTAGGGGGTAGGTGGATTTTGATTTGATTTGAGTCTAATTTCCACCGGAGCCTCAACGTGAGTCATAAAAGCCTCCCTCGTAGAGCGTGGGGGTAGGTGGAGGCCGGAAAAATGTCAAGCCAAGACAGGCTTCAATACTGCAATCGTTACAGTATAAAGGACCTCACTGCACACAGTTACCGGCCTATCAAGAGTTTTACTTGTGTGCAGAAAACTCTGCCTTTTTGAGCCTCGGGCCTGCGTGGCCAACATACCCTTACCAATGATCCCAAGTCGGTGGGACCCGTTATTTCTGTCTTAACAACTTTATTGGGCATGACAACGCATCCAAATTGATGGACCTTTCTGTGGTTTTCATGTTACTACATATAACTTTTTCACGTCGGTGGTAATATTTTTTCTGATTTACCTGAAAGACCTAATTCATAAGTCTAATTTATAATTTATTATTCAGATAGACATGACAACTATGCAGAAGAGTGATTAAAGAACCTAAGACAATCAAACAGTACTAGTGGGCGATCACCAAGGAGTTGGACTAATGGATAAATGAACTGCGGTCTGATGATGTCCTAACTGAATTATTCTGTTCTAGATTCACCAGGTCAAATACCAATTCCAAGCCATGAAATCGAGGATATCTTGCGGGAATTGAAAGTTCGTGTGCTTCAACATCAAATACTACCAAATTTCAATCCAAGTACAAAAAAAAACAATAGTTAAAAGTCGCGCCATGATTATGTGCAACGCACGATACTCAGCTCAACAAACGTGTGGAGGCTGTCGTTACCAACGTCGAACACGCAACTAAATATTAGCGTATAAACTAGCCAGGGCTATTGAATAGGTATTGTTTGAACTACTTGATATAAATAACGGGTAGGAATGTTAATGAAAATTCACGTGGGCAAATTCTCATCTCACCCTAAGAAAAATGTCTATGTGTTTAGAAAATGACACGTGAATATTTAGGGAGCATATGTAGTTACAAACATAAGCATGACCTTTCTAATTAGCCCGTGCAGTGGTTAATTAAAAAAACGTATACGGAAATGATCATATTCCACAACCGATTCGTAGTTTGCTCACCGTTGTTAACTTTATGAAACATTCAGACTGTCTCCACCAAAGACATTGGAATACAAGACGAACATTCCCATATTTGCCTGATAACCGAAAGAGAATGCTAGTGCTATCTCGTAGTGCTGCGTGAAGGCGCACGCTGATGAGCGACACCTTGACGCAGCTTGTGAGATCGGTGTGTTCTGCACCCAACGAGCAGCTTCGCAAATGCAAATCAGATGAGGTCTGAACTCACTTTTTGGTGATTAATAAAATAAGGGAATGTCTTGTCTGCTCTATGCTAATGTTTTCACCTCGCTCTCGTTTTCTGCTCACAAGCTCATCATAAATGGGGCCCAAGAAAACACACTTAAAACGTGGCAAGGGCAGAAAATCATCACTTTCTGGCAAGGGCAGAAAGTGTCATTAACACGGTGCACAATACAGATTAATGTCCTGACGTTCAACTCAGGAGTTATGCAAGCAGAACGGCGAGCTCGAAATGGGCCGCCATCCTTTGGAGCGGTTTATGACAATTGTCAGTCATAGTAAGGTGGGTAACTCGAATAAGAGCCCGATTGATGTCGGCCACCCAGTTTGAACGGGTAAAGCTGATAGCTCTACTGATGTATGTACGTCAAATTTTGTGATCATTAACACCTT
>SDVV010007749.1:0-17588 GCA_016164225.1 Gammarus roeselii | reverse complement strand
AGCTAAAGTGCTGACATGTAGTCTATTGGTATGGCGCCTCTGCCTGGCCTCCATCGTACGATGATTGTTTTGAGATTCTTGATGGAAACAATGCCATGCCACCTCCTCGGCCTCCGCTGACTTGAGCGGCCTGTGGGCTGCCTAGCGGATACCCGTGGTATGTGTCTTTAAAGATACCGCAATCGGTATTCTGTGCAGCCGTGTATCCCGAAGGATACCTGAAGAAAATGTTGCAGGGCAGCTGGGCAGCAGGACAGCGCCACAGGGAGTCCTGCGTTCATCACACGACCGCGTCCGTAACTCGGTCATCATACCGGTTTTCACCAACCGTCCAAGATACCCTGCCACACAAGAACTTCGATCGAATTACCGGAGAGCAAGCTGGGACTAATACTCGGCACACATCGCGTGGAGGGATGTGGATGGCATCCCCGAAGACATTGCGTAACACGACCTAGTCATCCAACTATACGAAAAATTTCAAGCTGCAGCTGAGGCAAGCATTCCCAATATGCACCTTCAACCTTTTTTTCCGAAATCATGGTGGTGCCGAGAGGTGGAAGAAGAAAGAGACAGGCGTGAAAGGCTTTACAATGCCTACCGACGTGCGCTGTCCCCCACTAACTGAGTAGCGTGGAAAAGGACATCTGCCGTAAATCAAAGACTTAGAGTGGAGAAAAAACTAGAAAGCTGGACTCAGTCAACACTATTGACCGAAACCCTCCTCTCTCTCAAGTATGGGAAAAAATCCGCCGTATCCAGGGAACACCCGAGAGACCAATCCACATTCTTTCACGGCTGTTTTCCAACGAGAAAATGACTTGCGATAAAGTGAACATCTTGACTTTACTTCTAGAAACGAAGAGGGCACAACAAACCTTTCTCTCTCCACGAACTACAGTGCGCTATATACCATACACGGGAAACTTCACCCGGCGTGAGCGGATGCACATCAACATGATCAAAAATTTTCCGAACGACGCCAGTGAGCACTTATTAAAAGTCTTCAACACAATATATTCAAACTCTTTTTTTCTCGATCAATGACAGAAATCTGTAATTATCCCAACACCCAAACCCGAGAAATTTCACGGTGACCCACATAACTACCGACCCATTGCTCATACCAGCGTCCTCTGTATTACGATGGAAGTAGTAGTAGTTTGATTTTGCGCGAAGTTAATGCTGACTCCCCCGTAGGGCAATTGAAGAGTGGCAGAGTAGGTGCAGTGTAGATTACGTATAGGCTCAACGTAGATTCAGAGTAGGTTCAACGTAGATTCCGAGTAGGTTCAACGTAGATTCAGAGTAGGTGTAACGTAGATTCAGAGTTGGTTTAACGTAGATCCAGAGTAGGTTTAACGTAGATTCAGAGTAGGTTTAACGTAGATTCAGAGTAGGTTTAACTTAGATCCAGAGTAGGTTTAACATAGATTCAGAGTAGGTTTAATGTAGATTTGGAGTAGGTTTAACGTAGATTTGGGAGGAGGGAGCAAAGATTCCAGGATTCAGAGGGGCCTCAATTGGGTCCTACAGTTTGTCAAGAGGGTCCCGAAGGGTCTCAAGGGTGTCCCAAAAGGCCCCAGAAAGGTCCAAATGGGCCCCCCTAATCCTCCTGGTCTTCCAAGTCCCCCGGGTTCCCGAAACCCCGAGTCCCCCAAGTCCTGCGGGTCCCACGAGTACCCCCCTTACCAGGGTCACCTTGTATCAACCAACCTCGATACATATAATAATAACAAATGCAAAATTTATCACTATGAAAAGGGTCAAAGAAAAATAATAGAGCCCACGAAATAATAATTTTGTATTTGTATTTGCTTCTATATTCCACCAGAGTCACAACGCGAAATTAATGCAGACTCCCTCGTAGGGCGGTACGAAATAATAAATTACTAGAATAAAGTGTTAATGATCTTTAAAATGAATAATCATCCGTCCACCCCAATATTACTATGGACAGATGGATTACCTCGCGCCTTGTCGACTACCTTGATATGCTTGCAGGCATCAACAGCATCTAGTATGGCGGCCACAAACGCCGCTCTACGACGGACTACCTAGTAAGACTGGAATCTGACATTAGACAGGCCTTTGTCAGAGGAGAACGTGTGGTTTCCACATTTTCCGACGTCGAAAAAGCATACGATACTACCTTGAAATACGGCATCACGAAGGATCTTCACCGCAAAGGGCTGAGAGGCCACCTACCACGTTTCATCCAACAATTCTTGAAAAATCGCACTTTCAAGGTTAAGGTCGGCAACATCTTGTCACCATCCTATCCACAAGAAATGGGCATCTCCCAGGGAAGCGTCCTCAATGTCACTCTTTTTATACTCTAAATCGACCAGATAGCGCGACGGAAGATTGCTTTCATCACTATACGTGGACGAATTTCAAATAAGCAACTGGCGCCCAAGCCTCTTAATAATTCATCCGGAACTCCAGAAATATCTAAACCTAGTCGGGAACTGGGACTCCTTGAACGGATTCCAATTCTTGGCCTCCAAAACGAAAAGCATGCATTTTACTCTTAGCCCGGCTTACACCTAAAACCAGCCTTAACGCTGAACAACACTCCGCTAGTAGACGAAGAATCAATACAATTTCTGGGTCTTGTGTGGGACCCTAAACTCACATGGCGACCCCATATAACAGGCTTTGAGACTCGCTGCATAAAGGCAACCTTACTTATCCTCTCGGCAACGTCCCTGAAATTCGGTGACGATATGGACACCGGCATGACGTTATTCAGAAAAATTAATAGCTCACGTATTTACTATGGAGCCGTTGTTTACGTTCCGTCGATTTGATTTGGGCCTCATTTCCACCAGAGTCTCAACGTTACGTTCCGTTGAATCCCTGAACGTGCATGCTTGCTAACGAGCTTCCTTTGCGCTCCGGAGAAAAAATCTCTCTACAACACTATATCAAGACCAGGAGCTTTATCAATAACTCAGCACTCAGCGACGTCACCAACATTCTCGATAAACGCCTCTTTGCGGTTAAGAAGATTATATGCCCACAGTTTTCCCTACGTGTGGACAATATACAGACCTCGCTGAACATCAATCGCAAGGCAATCAAGCCTTCATTCTCCTATCAAAATTTCCAAATCAACACACTAACGTAGATGATCAGCCCACCGATGGCATACCTAGATCTGCAAGTGTACCCTAAAGCAACAACTTCAACGGGTCGCTATCCCTGGCGCTGAATTATTTTAGAGCTAACGTCAGATCAGCGCCTTTCATCTCCGCCAACTGCCTTATCAGCCACAAATTGTTCCGACTACCTACCTACGAACCATTTTTTAACAGCGAACATTCATAGCGTTCCTCAGTCACACCAGTCACTGTTATTTCTGCCAGAGACATTCTGCCTAAACTCTGTTTCAGCCCACGTCAGAATCAGCTACAAGTCGTACCATTCTACTGGTTATCACTTTAATGAAACTTCTCCTACCCAACCTAACCTAACCTAGGGTTCGTGTTTCTAAACCGCGGGGCAAAGGTACGTATTTCTAACCCGCGGGACAAACATACATATTTTTCTTGGGTTCGTAATGCCGTTTTTTAGCGTTTTTTTATCGAAGTTTCATTGCAGTGATAACCAGTAGGTTGGTATGCCTGTTTAGGTGTAAAGACGGTGGCAGATTTGACAGTGACAGATTTTGAAGTGGCGGAAAATGCGTGTGGGCTGAAACATCGTTTAGGTCGAGATCACGTGTGATGAATTTTTTTTAGCGGTTATGACAGTGAGGTGAAGTGAAGTGGCGATAATACGCGTGTGCGGAAATAATTTTAGCGCGAACGCTGGGCTCCCACTCCAACCAACACGTACTACCGAGAATTCTCAAGACTGCGTGATGAACAATACTCTGAGCACCGCCACATTATTAGTGATGGTTCCACAACATCGGACGGAGTTGGAGGTGCCGCCGTGTGAAGCGGGATCTCACGTTCGGCAACCCCACCCAGAGGTCTCTGCATTCTCGCAGAGTTGCACGCACTCAAATTAGCCATCTCATGAACAAAAAATGACCGCCTCCCCAAATATGTTGTATTTTCGGACAGTCTGAGTGTTCTCACCCAGCTAAAAACTCTGCACTATGATCTACATGCCCTTCAAAAAATGCAACACGACCTATTCGCGATGTCCGAGACGGGTCAAGCGGTCGAGTTCTGCTGGATCCCTGGACACGTGAGAATACGAGGAAACGAGCGTGCAGATTCCATCGCTAAACGTGTCTACCCACCAAAAACAATTTATTTCCATACATTACCGAGACTGGTTCCCGGTCATCAACTCTCGTATAACATCTCAATGGAAAGACCAGTTGCAGCAGATTGGACAGAAGATGCTTGCAGTTAAACCATCCGTAGGAGCCCACAATCACTTAATGGACGTAGACATGGGACCGGATGCACCACCATGCCCCTGTTGCCACCACTTGGCGATCAGTGTGAAACACTTACCATGGATTGTAATGTACTCACAGCCGCCCGCCGAGCCTTCTCAAGCCCCCCGGTGCAAATTTACAACGCCTGCTCACAGAAGAAACCTACCGGTAAAAAACTAATCGCTTTCGGACTCAACGATTTAGTTGCAGTTCTAAGTCAAACTCGCGCACCAAGGTGTGCGAATCTTCGAGAATTGGCGGATTTTCGTGTCCTACGGGGTACCATGCGTTGACTTCGCGTTGAGGGTCCGGTGGAACACAGAAGCAATTACAACTACTACTTCCCTCCCTAGGACTTTGTTGATTCCCAATTGAAAGGCGATTCGCAGTTCCCAGTCGACGGTGCAGCAGGAATGCTGAAGGGACCGTAGGACAGTTAAATCTGTTAGGGTAAGCTACGAATGGCTGACATGGAGTTATTACTGATGCTGTAATTGAATATCCAATCAAGGCGCAAGCAATTTTCACGTACACAATATGACTAGTAAGCCGGATGTCTCCGAGAACAGGATAACTTGAAGGTCAGGGAATGTTTTAAATTACTACAGGGAACAGTGCTTAGATTATTGAGTGTTTGTGGATTATTCGCTCAGTATGTGGATTATTCACTCAGTATAGAAGTTAGTTTAGCTATTTGACTTCAAACGAAACAAGAGACGATGTGAACTGGAGACACACTGTTTTCCCCGCAAGGGTTCACACCAATCGAAAACCAGTCTTCCCTCCTATATGTGTTCTTTTTCTTGAATTGACTTCTGACATGAAAATACAACTAATCGAAATACATCAATATGTACAAGACCGTCCCGGATCTGGCATTATTGAATTCATATTTCAAATCAAATTTTGAACACTTGTTTAATAAAATGAACATATTATTTGCTGTATTCAGGATGTTTATGTAGTTTTTCAAATTATAACGCTCGATAGGAGGTCTTTCAGATGGTAATTTAAACATGGAACTTTAGAGATAGATTGAATATGAGTGGACTTACTTTAGTTGAATGCATCAAATTAAAAAAATCGCTTCGATATAGGACTGATTCCTGTGAGAGCAGATATAAATCCTTCGGATGATGCTTGCAATTGCACGTCGATCTGTTTTCCCAGTTCAATTATGTCGCGATTTTGCTTGGCTGTTTTTTCATATATTCAATTATCGTTTGCTTGCAATCGAGTAAAATGGATCCCCCATAACCAGTAGTCGAGCGGGCTTAGGTTGAGGCTATGAGCTAGTCAAGGCTGGTTCGTTCTGTGGCTGATTTCTCAGTCCAGAAATATGTCCATTAAAATTGTGGAACACTGATTGGAGCAGTGAGCAGGAGCACCATTCAATTGATAATATAATTCCTCCTACCCAACAACTTCAAAAAATTCCTCAATTTCCGTGAGAAAAAATGGTGACCCTCTGTTAGGTCGGAGAAATTTTACTGTAATCAGGATGGTGCTCCTGATTCTTGCTCCAACAAGTCCCTCGGATTTTATCAGACAATTTTCCGGCCCGAGTAATCAGCCGAAGAACGAACCAGCCTTGACCCACTCATGGGTCGCTATCCCTGACGCTAAATTCTTTTATAGCTAACGTCAGATCAACCCCTATCATCTCCGCCAACTGCCTTATCAGCCCCAAGTTGTTCCGACTACCTACCTACGGTACCATTTTTTAACAGCGAACATTCATAGCGTTCCTCAGTCACACCAGCCACTGTGATATCTGCCAGTGACATTCTGGCGAAACTCTGTCTCAGCCAACGTCAGAATCAGCCACCAGTCGTACCATTTTACCGGTTATCACTTTAATGAAACTTTTCCTGCCCAACCTAACCTAACCTAGGGTACGTGTTTACCCGCGGGGCAAAGGTACGTATTTCTAACCCGCGGGGCAAACATACGTGATTTTGTAGGGTACGTAATGCCGTTTTTTAGTTTTTTTTTATGAAGTTTCAATAAAGTGATAACTGTTAGGTTGGTACGCCTGTTTCGGTGTAATGACAGTGGCAGATATGACAATGGCAGATTATGAAGTGGTAGAAAATGATTGTGGGCTGAATAATCGTTAGGTAGAAAGCAAGCGGGATGAAAGATTTTTAGCGGTTATGACAGTGTCTGGCCATGACAGTGAGGTGAAGTGAAGTGGCGATAGTGCGCGTGTGCGGGAATAATTTTAGCGCGAACGCTGGGCTACCCCCACTCATAGCTCCGACTCCAACCCGTTCGACTACAGATTTTGGAGAGAGATGGAATCCAATGTCTACGAGCGCAAACCAACGACAATGAATGTCTGAATGATCTATGTAAAATAGCGACAAAAATTAGCAAGGTAAAATTTCCTTTTCCGGCTGCAATCTTCCGAATTGTTTAGATCTGCATGCATTTGAATGAGTTCCATACCGAAAAAAACGATGCATTACAACAGGTGTGGGCCACTCTGTTTCAAACCATTCCTTAAAGTCAAATTTTAAAAGGTCAACTGAGGTTGATTTTGAGGACCGTTAAAACACCCAAAAACATTATGTACGTCATGAAAAGCTTAATAAAGGTAACGTGAAAAATATAGTTAGTTTGTATCTGTCTTATGCCGCTGCTTTGCTTAACTGGGGAAAATCGTACTGCCAACCATAAGCGGGAATTAAAGCGGGAATTTTGATCATCGTATTGCCTCACAAATCTGAATTACACCCGTTTCAGTTTTTGATCCAAGTCCAGTACCATAATTTCCTTAGAACATGCCAACACATAAGCGGACTAACTGGTCAGATTAACAGGTCTGCCCTTAATCGGAGATAATGATCAGTTAAGTAAGGTTTATTTATAGTCGTACGATCTGATTCAGCTAAGGAACCCTTTAGCTAGGAAAGGAGTAAAAAACTTTTTCAACAAAACTAACCTTTATTCTGCTGAGCTTCACTTATAGTCACCTTTCGATATTGTTTTTGTCAGCCGTAACACGAGATCAATTATCTAAAGACAACCTACCTGCCCATCACAATATTGAAAAGTTTTTATTCAACAGTTGAAGCATGTATTTCAACCCAAAAAAAAAAGACTGGATAGGATGATCAAATGAGAAACCGCTGACCTGTAGAAAAGAAAATTAGTAGTTTATAGTGTACAATTTTTTTTTTATGATCGTGTTCCATGTATCTGTGAATCCATCGAGTTGCTATATGAAGCGCCCTCCAACAGAAGTACTCGTAAATTGTGAGGTGTGCAATACACTTCAATAACAGTTCTCTACACCGCTTCCGGTCGTATAATTGAATTTCCTGTATCTTGTTGTTCTGTTGATTTTAACCGTGAATTGTTATGGAGCAGAGCTCGTGCTCAATTTTAAAAGCTTGTAGGAAACCGTTCAACAATATTATGATTACAGAGGCAGATTGGCTTCGCATTCATGCAGGGAATGGATTACAAAACATGCCCCAGCAGCGCCTAGCCATTGGTCACCAGGATAAACTCGAACTATTGCCAAAATTTGCTTGGCCCCCTGAACAAATGACACTGAAGTGTCAAACCATCAGACGTCGTAATCATAACCAGAGATGGCAAGATCACCCACGATAGTGATCTTGAATACAGATCATATTTAAATCATTTAAATATTATTTCATTTAACTGGGTTCAAAGAAGTTTAAGGGAACAAATGGCTATCAAGATTATTAATTTCGCTAATTGAACCATGTACAAATTTATTTCCAGCGAAACCACGTTCAAAGAAGACAATCAAATATTATTGGCCTATTGATCCTACTACACGTTGTTATCACGCAGGGTTGCTTGTCTCAGAAAATGACAGACTTCTCAAAGTTCTCAAAGTTAAGTGACAGAACGCTACATTACAGCACAATCAGTTATCAGGAAGGTTCACCACTGCCGGCACGGATTAGTGCACGCATATCCCGGATTCTGTTTGACTGCAGCCTCACACGTCTCAGGAAAGTGATGTTTTCGTGTATGTAATTTTGAAGATCATGATCAGTAAAATAAAAGTGATATAAGAATATGCGCAAAAGAAAAAAAAAAGAATGACTTTCAAGATCGAGATCAGATTACGATAATGCTTCAAAGATCAAGATCGCACCCATCTCAGATTAGCACGTAAGTTCCTCTAGTCATACCATCACCAGTGTTAGCCAGATCAGCGTAGAACCATCAGTCCCTGCTACAACGGACTGGCTATAAGCAATCAGTCCGGCCCGCATCCAATAGCGCAATTTATTGATGGAACGAAAGCAGCCTAAAAAAATTGCCCGTCGCGCTTTGCGTATTTCGGTGGAGATACAGGCCAAAGACGAGTGTTTGCAGGTTAGATTGGTTGCAACTTATGGTCGCCAGAGCTACTAAGTTACCCGACAGGCAATGTCGTTACCATACATTAGAAAATAAATGGCTGTATCGACTTATCTTTAGTAGCAGATTGTGAGATAACGTTTGCAATGAAATGTCGTTGTCATTGTTAACGCTAGCAACAAGTGAAAAAACAGAATCGACGTGAAATCATAGATGCTGGAGAGTATGATTGTTTTCCATTTGAGGATTTCGTATAAACAAGTGTTCTGACTCATATATTTGCAAGCTGTTCACGTCACGAGGCAGATCGTTTCATCTCTAATCATTAAAGAACATTGGAACCTAGATATTCGTGCGATCATACAAAAACTGATTTAATACTGCTCAAATTGTCTAGTTCCTTAAACTATTTGCCACAACATCGGACTTATAAAAAAAAATTGAGAAAGTTGTTTTGAATGGCCGAAAAAATAAATCGAAGAAAATGTTGGTGGAAATCAGTAGTTTATGCAGTTTATGAATTAAACTGTACACTCTCCCACGGGATTGTATCACAATTAATTCCAAATTGATTTTCCTTATTTCTCAAGTATTATACCTGGGTATTCCAAGAGCCCTCTGTGACTCTGTTCAGACGTGTCACTTTCAGCACTCTCAGTATGGAAGGAAGGTAAACCACTGCCAAATACTGTTCAGTGAAATAATCAAATGGTATAATTCGTGTGTTGATTATTCATTTCGTTTATTGAAACGTGTATAGATATTCTTCTAGGAAAAGCACGTTTACTTTCAGCAACAACATGGAGTTGTCCAAAGTTGACAAAAAAATATTATTGGTTTATTCTCTAACTTATGTGACAGAACGTCACACTACAGCACAACCGAACATCAGGAAGGGTCATCACTGACTGACGGATTGGTGCACGCATATCCCAGAATCTGTTTGGCTGCAGCCTCACACGTCTTATGAAGTGATCTTGAGCTTATGTGGCCGTGAAGGTTGAAATCAGTAAAAAAGTGATCTTAGACCATATAAAAATGGGAAAAACTCTTCAAGATTGAGATTAGAATGCGACCGTGCATGGTTTTAAAGATTAAGATCGAACCCATCACTGATCAAACAATCAGTTACTCTAGTCATACCATCACCAGTGTTAGCCACATCAGCGTAAAACCATCAGTCACTGCTGCAACGGACTGGCTAGAAGCAATCAGTTCGGCCCGCATCCAATCACATAGTTTTTTTCTAGAACGGATCCAGTGAGTGTAAATGCGCTTTGCTCTTCGCGTCTTTCGGTGAAAATAAACTGGCAAAAGACGGTGTTTGGAGGATAGGATGATTGTAACTAATGGTCGTCTGAGCTACTAAGTGGCCCGACAAGCAATGTCGTAACAATACATTAGGAAGGAAATGGTCATTTCGACTAAACTTCAATAGCAGTTAATGTGGTGACGTCTGCAATGAAATGTCACTGTCATTGTTAATGAGTGCACATGGTATGAACAATTGAAAGAATCGACGGGGAATTCTAGATGCTGGACGGTATGATTATGTTTCATTTCTGTATTTCATATAAAAAAACAAATAAATATATCTGCAGGTTGTTCACCTCATGGGGCATATCGTTTCATCTTTAATCAATAAAGAACATGTATACCAAGAAATTCGAGCGATTGTTCATAATCGCTCGAACAATCGCTCGAATTTCAATATACTATTTGTCAAAACGTAGAACTTATATGTTTCGAATAACCGAAAACATAAGATCTAATGAAATTCTTGAGATGGAAATCAATTGTTTGTGCAGTTCATGAATTGAACGGCACATCATCTCCCACGGAAATATATTTAAAAATAAATTTAATCACATTGATATAAACTATCAAAAAAAATATTGGTTATCCCACTCCCCTCCCTCTTTCCATACTGCTATGGAAATTGTTCCGATTTAATAAAACCTTTATGCTTTACATTTTGACGATCTCGTATTTCTATGCCCTGCCCTCTTTCAGACACCCTCCGTCTGTGCTCCCAATGTGCCCCTTCCCACCACGCGTGTGCTTCCTGATAACATTGTCTCTTCGCCGACTGCTTGGTATTTGAATGCTCGGTATCGGTCAAAATCTATCGACACAAATCCTTGATTAACGACCCACAACGCTAACATACGAACGCAATCGTAACTAATTGGACACGAATAATTTCCGATCCCTTGAAGTCATGTTTTCCATAAATGGCACTGGTATACAAAAACAGTGAAGTAATATTCAGAGTATCGATATCCTTTTGAAATTGATGAACCAAATAGACTGAGAACATTTGGAAGAGAAAGGTTTTCCCAATGTCCTTGATGTGCAACAAACAAATTGGGGCCTAGATCACTCCTAGGTCGCTCATAACCTCTTATGTCATATTTTTCTTGAAGTGGTCGTATGAAATCCCTAGAGAACCTTCTATCCTTCAATATTATCTTACGACTACGACGAAATATTTTTTTTTGCGCAAACGCACAACATCGTGGCCGCCCGTCCTCAAAAAAGGGTATGAGAAGGTATTTTATGCTAGATTATATCCTCATATTTTATCCAATACTCTTCTTAGTCAAAATCAATAAGGCTTTCAGACTGTCAGGAACATGTTTTGTCAAAATGTACTGAAGAAGTTATTAATGGTTTCGATTAAGGGGAAGTCACTGATGCAATAAGGAGCTCTGTAAGGTTCTCGATTGTGCAAACCACGAAATTTTGCAGGCGAAATTACAGTATCATGAGTTGACTCAGTTGAAGAAATTGAATATAGGGCTTTCGTCTTTATAGAAGACCCTCAGTTGGACACGGCAAGGATGCAGCGGTCGTCTTGTGGTGAAATTGGGCGGCTCTTTCCATTGTGTCAGCCAAGTCTAGTGACCCTCAATGTGAGGGTACCGCAAGGGTCGATCCTTGGTCCTTTACTCCTACCTAAGTGCATCAATGGCAGGAACTGTTTTCCATCATTCACGTTCCTAATGCATGCAGGGATCGTTTACAAACTCTAACGCATGCAACTTATATTGATAATGATTCTTCATACGATGTAATTCGACGTATACTCTGTGTAACAATGCGGGTTTGCAAATCCCCCCGAATTCGTTAATACAAGCACTGTTTGTTTTTTAAATACGTGGATGATGAATATTGGAATTTAGTTTCTGTAGATATACGAGCGAGTTCAACATAGTCAGTTTTTTCTGTGATGTTGAATTGTACCTTCATGAAGCTATTTTATCAGAAATTCTTTCAACATAAATTAGTATCTTTATGAAATACCCCAGTCTAGCGAGATGTGCGCACCTTATGAACCGGAAAAGAGCGTGCAGAGACTTGTGAAAAGTATTCTCGTTCCTTCACCACGTGTACTCCTTATGTGTTATGTTACCCAGCCAGTTGATAATTTATGACAAGTGTGATAAACATTACGTGAGTCAATACTAAAAACAATACCAACAAACGTTAGTTGCTCTCAACACTCAACTTCTTTTAATCGCCAGTGTAAACACTGCAAAGTCAAGTTCAATTTAGATGAGATTACCCCATAAATTTTTCCGGAAATCAATCGCTCATAGAAACGTTTTCTCTGGTCGTGCCCTATAGCACTAGCTGGGAATGTCCTCTAGCAACGTCCACCACTTGGTAGTATATAAATGATCCCGATTCCAGGAACCGGAACAGGAAAAATATTATAGTCGCGAAGAGTAATAGTGATGCCCTTGCTATGGCACTCCTGGCTTTATTTCAGTGTTCAAATATTCTGAATGTCTTTCTTCTGTTGTTTTCCTGGTGATTAAACCTGTCTCTACCCTTGTTGTCAGGTACTGTACTATTAGTACATTCTATATCATACATATATTGCGCATAATACGTAATAAGTATAATTATTGAACTGCCTTTACTGCTGAATCATTTTATTCATTGATTTAAGCGCGAATACGTTTTTTTTTTATGATGGCGATCCCGATACACCTAATGAAAGCCAATAATACAGATACCTCCGATGAACGTAATATATCAGCCTTGTGCGAATCCGCAGCTCATCTAGCAAGAATTGGATCGATCAGTGAAAGTTAAGGAATTGCTGTTAGAAGAGGCCACAGCTGACGGGTAAGGGGTTATTCGAACGACAGGCTCTCCATCCTACTAGTTAGGATTACGGGGCAAATCGATGCGTTGATTTTTATATTGTACTGGATATTGTTTGGACAACTAAAATGACTTCGTTAAAATTCTGGCATATCAATTTTTTTTAATTATCAGAGTTTAGAATTGCACGCTTCACTGATTTGAGTTGCGTATACCATTGATGTTTCTCACTGGGAAATTTTGAGACCAACCTAGTTACGGGTACAGCTTCTCAGTTCAAAATCAGAAAAAATATATTCCCAGAATGTTGAAGTCGTTAAAAATTCATTAGTTACTCGAGATGGTAGAATGTCACTGTGATTTGTATCGTATGTGACTAGGTAGCAGATACGAGTAATTTGTATCTGTCCCTGGCAAGGTTAACACGTTAAGTATTGCGTTTTTCTCAATTTGCTGTCCTGGTCAGCCTTAATTCATGAAAATACAAT
Source organism: Gammarus roeselii (assembly GCA_016164225.1). Classification (NCBI taxonomy): domain Eukaryota; kingdom Metazoa; phylum Arthropoda; class Malacostraca; order Amphipoda; family Gammaridae; genus Gammarus; species Gammarus roeselii. The sequence continues at coordinate 4,232 of SDVV010007749.1, read as the reverse complement.
TTACAGTAATTGTATTGAATAGTCACTATCTCCAAATAAACATATGACTGAAAAAAAATTGTATTGATTATCTCACGGAAATAATAAGAGATCACATTGATTACTTACACTTTTCGATTTTTTTTAAATGAAGTCCTCAAAAACTACACGTTTCATTCCGCGTTTCCTTTCCCTTTTGGATTGAATAACGGACACGCTCGGCATACTGCCAGCTGCGGTACGATTCGCCATGAAAGCATTCATTTCCTCATAGCCGTTTTCTGTTCATGCGTATCATAATTTGCAGAAAACAAAAATACACTTCGCAGACATTTTCTGATAATTTCCAATCACCGTCGCTGCTCGTTTTCAATAGATATTATTATCAGCCCAAATCATGTTAGGAAATCTCTTGAATGACTGCCACTCAGACATTTTCAAACATTTGTTATGTTTACACATCGAAATCACGGTCAACATTCTGATCACGGGTGCCCGTAAGTTTTGTATCACATGACGTTTACAAATGCAGGCAGCCCCCGGCAACGCCAGCTGTCTAGCGCTACCCGTAACTGACATATGATTTCTTAGTCAGAAGATCAGATCGTCCATTTGAAGATCAAGGTAGCAGTTTTAAAAATCAATATCTGCATCTGATCTTGATCTTGACGATCACTCATATTTTAAGATCTTGATCTAGATTTCTGATTATTTCTATTTCGATAGTCTTGATCTTCAAGATCACATATGCTCAAGTTCACTGTCTTGAGAGTGAGAGGCTGCAGCTATACTCATGAAGGTTTTCTATCCAACCTCATTGCCCATACCGATTCCAGGGTGTATGGCAGAGGTGAAACGTCGTGACGTATCCAGTTGTGCTGTTGCTCAGTCATTGAACTTAGTGAAATCTGTTATTACACCTTCACTCGTTTGCCCATTATCATTATGTCTATTGAATGAAACAAAATTTAGGTTTTCAGTCACAGATGATTTTCGAATCAAAGGGACCAATGTGCAAAACTCCCAAACGTAAGATATTGAATGTAGTAAAATAGCCAAAAAAAATAACAAATGTCCATTTGCGGATGAAGATATTTCTTCAGAACTGGGAATCAATTTTCAAAAATGTGAAACTATCTTCAGATGAGCCATTGGTAGAAAAAACTAAAATATCGAGAACAGTAATACGAAATAGGAAACAGTCAACACAAATTCATATAATGAACATTTTGCATAATCAAGATACCTAGTTCATTTGTAACAAATACCAATTTGGGTTAAAAATACAGAATAAATAGCAAATTTACAAAATGAAAAGCACATCTCAAGACTGTAAACATAAACTATGGAGGGTAATCCATCACAATTTTTAGAAAAAAGAGACTGCGATTTTCGAAAAATTACCTTTATTTAAAGTCAACTATGTTTTCCCGTTACACACAGAGGGATGGGATTGTCAGAATGTTGGTACTTAGTTGCTGGCAACTTCATCCATGATGACGGCCGGTGCTGGTGATGGCCACTCCGGCTCAGTCTGCAGCAGCCGCGGTGCAGTCTGTGGAAATGGCATTCGATAGTGGCTTCAGCTAAAGCTTAACAAAATAAAATCTGATTCAATTGGAGACAGACTCGTTTCAGTGTGAGTCAGCAACTTTGCACTCACTTTTGTTGAGTTTCGTATTTCTATGGGAATGGTGTTGACACCAGCGAACTGCCACAGTTTCGGGGCCACCTTTCATTATTTATCTGCCACCAATTTGCTATTTTTATCTGACGTCATCGTTGTTTTTATGCACAAATCAGTATTTGTATGCTCGTAATGCATATTGGGTCGCTTTGCAAGTTCGGCAATTGTTTGTTACAAATGTTTATTGTTATAAAAGTTGTTAGATTGAATCACTTGTGGCTAAAATTCGATAACTCTGAGCAAGTAGAGTGTAAGTATTTAATTTCATGTGTGAAAGTATATTGATAGTGATAATGATAATTTTTTTTAAAATAAATTTCCGTTATACATGGAGGACACCAGAAACTGATGACAACTCAGGCCAGAAAAGAACACATTGGTTATAAGCCCTTAGCTAGTTTGAAGACAATTTGAAAATAATGAAGTAGGAACATGTCAGCATCAAAAACATCTCATAAAAAAGAGAAACACGCATAAAAGAGCTGAATAAAAAGACAAAAAAAGTAATAGGAAAGTAGTGGTAAGGTAAAAACAGGTCTGACAGTGCTAATTAAGAGTTGATACAAGACATACTAAATAAAAACTATTTAGGTAAGTGAACAAATAACTGTAATCTAACAAAAATGCTCATAAGTCAGTCATCCTAAAGACATCATTACGACAATATCAGAAATTTTAACCCACGTTTGAAATGCAGGACATCATGTGACTGTTCAAGTTCGAATGGGATATCGTTCCAAAACTTTACTCCTTGATACACAAACGAGGCACAGAACATAGAGAAATTTACCGCTGGACAATTTCGATTATTTAAGCAACTAAATCTAGCTTTGTAATCATGAACTATCATATTTTCACATATTTCATCAGCAAAAAACTATTGCTTCCAAGAACGTAGTACTGAAATTTTTATACCACCACAAAAAATCTATAGATATTACTGAAATTGAATAAATGTAACTTTTTATAAACTTCCTCAACAGGACTATTAAAATCACATAGGACAAGCCGTACACATTTGTTTCGAATTGAGCATAGTCTATTCAGTTTAGTTATGGCAGAGGCGCCCCAAATTTCGATACCGTAGAGTAAATAAGGGTACACAAGAGACACATACAGTGGACGCAGAACACTCGCAGGAAGGAGGGGTGACAACTTTCTTAGGATACCACATGATTTCGATATCTTCTGCCTGATATGATCAATCTGATTAGAGGAGGAGATTTTCCGATCCACAATTACGCCCAGAAACTTAGCCGTCTCTGCAATAGAGATATTAACATTTCTTATTGCTAAGGTTGTGAGATTTGTTTGTTATATGAGGTCTTAGCAATGTTTACGGATAGTTTATTGCAACAAAACCACTGATCGATCTTCTGGAGTTCTCTGTTAACAGCTATGCCAAGGTCATCAAGCTGCTCCCCCTTCACCAGCGCAGTTGTATTGTCAGAAAAGTTTTCCAAACCAACCGGAGTGCACTAGATGAACTCGCCATATCATTGATATACAGAAGAGACAGTGGAGGGCCCAAAATTGAGCCCTGCGGTACACCCACAGTCAGGGAGCGAGGTTCAGATGTAACGCCATTAATATCCACAACCTGCTCTCTGTCACTCAGATATAACTCGTACCACCGAAAGGAGTTCCCACGGATGCCCAACCTCTCAAGCTTCCCAAGCAAAATATGATGTTGAACAGCGTCGAGAAATATTGCTGTAAGATACTTCCTGGAATTTAGGGCTCCATAAGCCCGCTCGACAAACTGCAGGATTGCATCTATTGTTGATTTCCCTTCTGCAATCCAAACTGATAAGCAGATACTAGATTGAAACGATCACAAAAATTAATAATGCGCGTGGACATTGATTTTTCGTATATTTTGCTCAGGAAAGGTAAAGTCGAAATAGGTCGGTAGTTGGAAACTAAATTAGCCGCCCCACTCTTATGAATTGGAACAACTCGAGCCTATTTTGACACTTCTGGAAATGCACCCTCAACAAAAGAAGAATTATTGAGGTCCGAAAAAGTCGGAGAAATTGTATTTAAAACAAATTTATATACGAATGATGGGATTGATGAAAGAGGACATCCTTTGCTGTCAGAAGACTTAATCATTTTTGAGACTTCACCAGAGCCTGTTGGAAAACAAGCAAAAGAGTTACCCAGCGGTGTCGCATATTATAAGGGATCAATGTTCACAGGAGGAATTTTAGTCGCAAGATCGTCAGCAATATGTATAATATACAATAAACAAATTTGCAACATCAGCAGGCGTCGATATCTCCTCATCATTGACATCCAACTTGAATTCAGTCCTTTTATAAGAATTCGGTTTCAAAACACTATTAATGCCCTTCCATATTCTGCAACTGTCGTTCCTATAGGACAAAAAATTATCATGATAATATTGTACTTTAGTTTTCCTAATGCGTCCATGCACTCAATTTCTATACCTCTTGTACTGATCTATAAGAGCAGGATTGGTTCTCGACTCGCACTACAGGCGGTGATTCTCAGCCACACAGCGGAGCAAGTCGTCGGTCAACCACGAACTAAACATTTATAT
>SDVV010007748.1:0-17589 GCA_016164225.1 Gammarus roeselii | reverse complement strand
TATACATATATATATATATACATATGCATATGTATTCATCAACCCTTCCAAGACCATTGATCGATCACCCTTCTTCAGACTATAGTGACTTGAGGGAATTTTTCATCCCCCAAGAAAGTGATCGTTCACCGCAATAAGCTGGTTTATTGACTTACCACTTGAAATATAGCAAGGAGGTACAGCGCCAGTTAAAACTATTTAATATTTTGCTTGAAAACGTCTCAAATCAGCTTAGTTGCAACAGGTTTCAGATTTTTATTCCGTGATTTCCCATAAGATCTAAATTTATTTAATGTCAAATGTGATATGAAACGTTTCTGTTTAGACCGCGATGTGGCATAATGACACTTGGTTCTGATTTCAAAGGAACTGAGAGCTTGCGGTCGTTATATATTGGAAAATGAGGCGCAATCAGCCCATGGTGAATAGGATGCTCTGATTAGGGAACGGATATGGTGTAGAGAATCAAAATTTGTTTTCCGTTTACAGAGCGAGATGTTAAAAATAGAAGGAGAAGGTTTAAATTTACTGTCAAACTGTATATTACGTCAATCTTTATACCTATTGAATTAAGAAAGAAAATTACAAGCAGATTGCTCGATTATCGGTAAAAAATGTCAGGTTCTTCGAAATGATAACTTACCACACCTCGTGAATAAGAACTTATGTTTACGTTGGAAACTTATATCCTGTACAGGAACTTATTTTCTTCATGCAAGAACGATGAAAAACAATGCCAACGACATAATTATTTCGGATGACTTCAATAAAAAAAAATCAACACCAACCTGCATAATGTTGCAAACTGTACAATCTGCGTCATCATCTGTGAATAAAATTCTGGTTGAGTAGCTCCTATATATGAAAAGCAACGAAGCCAAATTATCTAACAATGTGTTGGTTGGCCTTTTAAGAGCGATTCGCTGCCACACGAGTGTTCTGTTTATTGAATCACATTTTTAAATGCCGTTGTTCACGGGGTCTGAATAAACTATTACTCCATCTATGGCGGTGCAGAGATGTTGATGGAATTATATTTATGGATTGTTTCTCCATGTGTTTTCCATAAACCATGCATCCACGTCGTAAGTGCTTATGTATTACATTAATATAATACGCGTTCACAAAGCAATATATTTAGATTCAATAAATGTTATTTGATTAATAAAGGGTTAATACCCTCTGGTAAATCAGTCGACCTCTAAAGGGGTTCTTTGGAATAAGATTGAAGTTCGTACGCTACGTGGTTCCCAACCGTGGTCAATATCTGTAGCAGTATTATCTATCACTCGGCTCACTAATCGTCAGCAGCTGGGTTCATTGGACCGGCAGCAAGTGGTGGGCCGATTGTCGACAAACGAGCCCGAAATTCTTAGTCACTTTATTACGCTGATTCAACTGCTGTCTGGGGGGTGATGTTCTCGCTAAACGGTCATAAATGATAGCTCGAACAGCTTAGTATTTTCCAGTTGAACAGCTGAAATATTATTAAGTATAGGTAAATTCAATCGGTAATGTTATTTCTCAATATCAAAGGAACAGCACTCGCTGGAGAGTTTCAATGATCAGAATAAAATTCAATTAAATAGGGCTATCTAATTTGCCCGGACAATTTTTTTATTTGTAGTTACATTGGCAACGGATTGCAATGTGTGTTTTTTACAGATCTTTTTGTTCATTTATTCATGTTCGTACAACACATGGAAACCCATTTGTAAACGTACAACACATGAAAACGTACAACACATGGAAACCCATTTGGAAACCCATGTGCAAACGTAAATATCACAAGATATTAATCAATGTTACAAAATGTATGCGAAAGAGTGTGCAGTTTAATCGCGATTCAACGGTCTTGTCACAGGAATATTTTGTTCAGCCGGATGTGAGCCCGAGACAAGTACAGTCGCCCTCGAAACAAAGACAAAAAATAGCTGGTCATGCAAGAGCCTTCTTGAATTAGACTTGCTCCCTCCATTGAAAAGGTTTGCCTGCGGTGGCGGGGTAAAATGCCAGGTCCCAGCTTAAATCCCTCAAGCCATATTGTGTCATGTGTGATGGCGTCGTGTCTGTCATCTCTGCGGTGTTGACGTAGACGCAGCCTGTGCGCTGACCAGACCTCTGAATCACCGTCTTGTTCAAGACTAACGAGTCACATTAGATAAACATTTTCCATGGGAAAAGGGAGAAGTGAGTTATGAACATCATCCAACTCGTATCAAATTTCGACCTACAAACAATTCTCTGTTGTCCACTGTAACAGAGTTATGCCACATGGGTGGAAATGTATTAACTACTATCCTTCCTACAAAGTCAATACGGATATCAGCAATACCTCTACACCGCCACTAAGTACTTCATACCCCTGCCCTCCTCTTCCCCACCCCCTCACGCTCCCCAAAATGCCTTGTCGTGATATCATGGGCTACATACGGTGCTATGACTGCGGTTTTCACCGTCATAGGTGGGAATCAGAGCTGAGCAACAACAACTACAGATATAGGTAAGTGTTATTTTGTTTTGGTATGGCAATAGTTGTTCAAATGATTATACAAAACAACGTAACAAACAATTGTGATGCTTAAATGAATAAGTTTCTCTAATACACAGGATTATCAACTTCATTTGGTCTGAAGATATTTCACTAAAAATGGTTGCAAGCATTTATTGATTCGGCCTAAAATTCATGTATGGCATTTGTGCTCTCTCAATATGTATGAATATCAACAATTTATATTAATGAAGTTGATGAACATTGTTAACATATAAAACAAACAGTAATAACAACTTGAACAGCTGTCGGGACTATCTTTCTCCATCGCAATGTGTCCGAGTGAATGAAGACAAAATAAGTGCACGGATGTTCATAGGATGGACAAATTTTAGCGATGGAAGTGATTTAGAGGTCGCAGCAAGACGACTTTGCTAGCCAGAGTGTACTAGACTTTGCGAATCTTCATCGGACAGGTAACATGAGCAGATGATATGCAGAACGCCTTTCTGTATACCGTCCCACTTATCATGACGTCTGCTAACGGTGTCCTCGATGGTAACCTAAACGTGACTACAACATCCTTCCATATCACCTGTCTATCATTCGCCGCTTATAGTCTTGGATCATGGACAACTGTCTAAGGTTCAGGTTCAAAAATTTATGATATATGTAGATAGTAAAGTTATCTGTTTATGGGCTAGGCATCTAGTTCCAGGATGAAGGCAAATTCCACTACATTTTTCTATTTCATGATTGAATATGATGAAATTCCAACTAACTTTGAATTGCTTGCAATAATAGTCGATGTATGGTTATGGATCATGAGGGTTGAGACAGCTTCCATTTTGTGTGCCCTTAACTCAAAACTTATAAGTTGTTCAGGGTAAAACTAGTCGTTGAAGACAATATTTAGGTTATTTTTAGCAAACTAGCAGAAGGGAGAATGTGCTCCGAGAAAATACTTGTGAGTAAACCGGAAGTAGCAAATTAAAATGGGAGCCAAGTTAGATTATCAGCCCATGCATAAAATTATTAGAGTGCGAATCAGAAATGATCTCGAAGACATGTTGTAATGTCAGCGGGGCCATTACCCATCAGGGAACATTCGAAGGAATTTCCATGACTACAAACTTTCCATTGTCACGAATAAGCCCGTCACTGTTGCAAAATGTTGCGCACATCTGGGACCAGTTAAAGATGACAGACGCTTCTGGCAAACCTGCACTGTCCCAATCGGGAACAAAAATAAACGTTAACTCGCTGTTGGATGTCTTGTACCGCTTTTACTCTCCCGGGCTTGGAGAGATCTGTCACCAGCACAAATTGCTGTCGTGCAGTTTGAGTCACATAAAGTGACGAGGAAAATGTCACAAAACAATTCTTTGGACGTTGAGAAAATAAAAAAAACAGAATGAGACATCTGAAACATATACACACACACACAGTCATATACAGCCTGAATGCATCGTCGTCTTCTCAACTGGTTATGAGCTAAGCCGAGTAGTGATCATTTGATAACATTTCTGTTCCGGTTATTTTTATTGAATGCATGACCATTGCAGTTTGCCCAATTTTTCCACTTCATCAATGACATTTTAACGGTCTAAAGGTTTTGTTTATTTGCTCCACCAAATCTTTGCATTTGCGAACTATGTCATTTCTTATGATCATTAGAACAATTCCTGAGCGAAATCGAGTAGAAGCGTTAATACACAAAATCTCAAATTACTTTATTACACATCATTTCCATATTGATGACCAAATTGTAATTTAAAATGAACATCATCGTTGTAGAATTAAAAACAGATTAAAATATTTATTAAGACGATTCTGCAAAATGGAACACATCATTGTGGTGAGTCAGCTGGGAATGGGTTTTGACGAATCGATTTACATGTTGGGATAACTAATGGTGAAAATTATATTTCGTCTAAGCCATAATGCACAAATTCCTGTCGTGCAGTTTGGGTCACATAAAGTGACGAGGAAAATGTCACAGAAGAATTCTTTGAACTTTGAGAAAATATAAAAACCCGGAATGAGACATCTGAAACATATACATACATACAGTCATACACAGCCTGAATGCATCGTCGTCTTCTCAACGGGTTATGAGCTAAGACGAGTAGTGAACATTAGATAACATTTCTGTTCCGGTTACTTTTATTGAATGCATGACCACTGCGGTTTGCCTAATTTTTCCACTGCACCAATGCATCGTTTCGAATACGACGATAAATGCCTGCTAGGTTATGACATTTTAACGGTCTAAATATTTGTTTTTTTTTGGTTCGACCAAATTTTTGCTGTTACGAACTATGTCATTTCTAATGGTCATTAGAACAATTCCTAAGCGAAATCGAGTGGAATCGTTAATACACAAAATCTCAAATTACTTTAATACACTTTATTTCCATATTGATGATAAAATTGTAATTTTAAATGAACATCATCGTTGCAGAATTAAAAACAGATTATAATATTTATTAAGACGATTTTGAAAAATGGAACACATCATTGTGGTGAGTCAGCTGGGATTAGTGTTTGACGAATCTATTGAAATATTTGGATAACTAATGGTGAAAGTTATATTTTGTCTAAACCATCATGAAATGAACCGGTCAGTTTCTCCACGACAAAATCCCAATTCGTAATGCATACTTTCCTGCCCCTCATCTCAAGCACTACAATTTGTTCAGCGAATGGCGCATTGTTTACAATTCCAACGCATGTATCACGCTGACATTATTTATTCAACAATGACTGTTAGTGCTAACAAAATGATGATTTTCTTTATAACAGTCGTTCCAATCAAATTCCTATAGTTGCATGTTGTTGCCACCGATGCACTACATAAAATGTAGGATACCTTTCCCATGTATTCTAGATCTTTCACTATGTCTATTTTTTTTAAGTCATCTGCCTAGCAGGACTCGTATGAATTACCCAGGTTGCTGCTCGGATCATCAGCCGTAACTAAGAAAAGCAGAGGGCAGGGTCAAATCTTGATGAATCACAACAACTATCCAGTCATAACCGGATGCATTATATTTTACATCCTAATGTTCCAGCAGCTGTGTCAGCGTGTTCCACTGGCATTTGAAACCTTGTCCCTTAGTGTTAGGCTATTTAGTTTGATAACGGAAATTTGCTTTAGGTCCTCACTCAATTTGGTCGAGTATTTCACTGGAACTAGCCTGGGAAAAAGTGGAGAGTTTACGAATGGAGTGTTTTATTTAGAAGTTGCCATTATTCATCTCATAACAGGTCTCCTAAAATTTTGTCAACTAGTAAGTAACAGTAGCATCACGGGACGAATAAAAATCGTCCACCTTAATTAACGCCAATATAAAAAGTCAAGTAATTAGCCTCACTCTTGATAATAGTCAAATCAATCAGAATCAACCATATATTGGAGCAACTTAACCAAGCTCAACTTATTTAGTCTCCATTTTTCAAGCTCAATCCTATGTAACGTAAGCTCTTTAAGGTTCAATCCTATTTAACGTCAACATTATTAAACTCAATCCTATAGGACGCCCACTTCTCTAAGCTCAATCCTATACAACGTCCACTTTTTACGCTCAACCCTATATAACTATCTTTTTTTAGGTTCCATAATATATAAAGTCCACGTTAATCAACACCAACCTAAAAGAACGTCAACTTTATTATGTTCCATTCTATATAACGTCCAAATTAAATAGAACCAGCCTGAAAGAACGTCAACTTTTTGTCCGCTTTCGTCACGCAATTGAGCCGTCTGTAATCGACCGTGGCTCCAAAGCCTCTGGTGCTCATCCATTTTACTCACCACAGGCATCACGCTAACCTGACCTTACCTAACCTAACTTTACTCAACCTAGCCTAGCCTAACCCTACCAAACCTAACCTAGCCTAACATGCTTAGCTAGCAAGCAATAAACAAGAGCCTGCGGTGAGTGAAATGGATGGACACCAGTGGCTATGGAACGGACAAAAATTTACGTTCGTTTAGGCTGGTGTGGTTTAAGGTGGACGTTATATAGGATGGAGTTTAGAAAAGTTGTCGTTCTATGATGTTAATGCTACTTACGGTTGACGCTATATAGGATGGAGCTTAAAAAAATGGACGCTATATAGGATTGAGCTTCAACAAGTTCACGTTATATAGGATTAAACATAACAAATTGACATTATGTAGGATTGAGCTTAAAAAAATTGTCGTGACTACGATGGATGTTGAATTTTTTGTTGCAAAAGAAAATGAGATTGTATAATTTAATGCATCATCCGATTGATTATGGGAATGCTGACGTTAAATGGGATTTACGCTATTATTTTTGACGCTACTCGGAGTTGGTCTTGATTGGTTAGCTCTTAATATGTAAATCATCTCTAGCCTTCCCACGAATGCATCATGCATTGGAACCTATTATGTAAAGAGCAAAACATTGATGTGGTTGACGCGGTAATTTTGTTTTTCTGTCAAAAAACATTGGCTTAAATGAAGTCCAGTTCCTTTTCTCCACATGCAGACTTCCATTAAGAAGTCAGATAATAAATTGATGTCATATACTTGCGCTAGCTATTTCAGCCTCATAATACCTGCAAATAGTTACGCTAATTATAACCCTAAAGCCCAAACTCTCATATTACAGTTGATTTATAATAAACCGCCCATCTCACGGTGCTACGTCTGTATAGAGATAGTATCATTCCCCAGAACAACATAGACGATGAAGAAAATATCATTTTGCAGGCAACCTGCAACCCTGGAAACTGGTCGTACCGCCCCGTTGTCAATCCTCGCCGCGCGATCGATGCATTATATCGCTCCTGTTTATTGACATTCTGATATTGGCGGAACAGGCGAGCCGAAGTTACATGTATTTAGGTGTTACTGGCTGGGAGCGAGTGCCCACGTTTGTGTTTCTGGCTCTGTTGATACAACTACAATTTGTTTTCCTGAATTGAGCCGATATAGGAAACACTAATTTTTCATTCAAATAGTGTAGTGTGCCCGTTATTTTAAAGTTGCCGTCATTATGGCAAAAGAAGAAACGCTCACAGTTCACTGGTAAATCACCCAGGATACTTGTAGGCTATCAGTTGATTGGAAGAACAGTAAAATATTTGTTGACGTTATAGTAAATGAGTCGAATAGATTTGGATGAATGTTAATGTATGCATGAGAAGTTTCGTCGTCCTAGTAACCATAACTTTTGTCCATTTCTGATATATTTAATAATATACGCAACAGTTATAAATTGTTGGATGACTTTTGTATATTTTTTATCAAGTGTATTTTGCGGCAACGGCTCTCGTTCTGTAAAACGATATACCGTCTCCAGTAGCATAATTGATTCCCGTGCTGCACATAGACGAAGATGCAAACGAAACATTGTGCAACTAATGTAGCAAGTCAAGTTTTTTCGAGCAACTTACAAAGTAAGTGGCCGAATCCTTCCTGCTAATGTGAATTTGGATGGGTAATTTGAAACTATGCCAATGACGTTTCATTCAAAGATTCAAAGGAAGTTCATCTCCTTATTTTCAAAGCGTTGCGTTGGAAATAGTTTACGATCCTAAAAGATTACACTCGAGTATTTGTTTCACTCAAAAGTTGCAGTGTCAACTTGGGCACCGTTTGTGCTCTAATTATTTGAAAGCTTGTGTGGCAGTGAATGCCAATTGACTGCCTTTTCTTTCTCGCCTTGGCACCTACCTCCCATTGCCAGGTGAAACACAATAATGGAGGTATGAGAGAAGTCCATGCATATACTATTTTATGGCACCTGTTTAGCTTCGTAAATGTACACAAATTAAAATTAGGTAAATTCCTTAATCAGGATGAGGATTTGGGAAGGCTAAAGAAGAACAACATATCAAATCAAACCAATAAAGACCTATTCCGAGTGACGTCAAAAATAATAACGTAAATCCTACTTAACATCAACTTTCCACTAATCAAGCGGGTATTGCATCAAACTATACTATCTCAATTTTTTTTGCATCAAAAAATAAGACATCCATTCCAACCACGACAATTTTTTTAGGCTCAATCCTATATAACATCAACTTTTTCATGTTCAATCATATATAACGTCAACTTTTTCAAGCTCAATCCTATATAGCGTCCATTTTTTAAGCTCCACCCTATATGACGTCTACCTTAAATAACACCAACCTAAAAGAACGTCAACTTTTCTAAGCCCAATCCTATATAACGTCCACCTTAAACAACACCACCCTAAAAGAACGTCTTGAGCCCGTTCCATAGCCTCTGGCGCCGTCCATTTCACTCACCGCAAGCTTTGGTTTATTGCTTGCTATCTAAGCATGTTTGGCTATCTTAGGTTTGGTTAGGCTAGGCTAGGTTAGGTTTAGTTTGGTTAGGTAAGGTTAGGCTAGTTAGATTCCTGCGGTGAGTGAGATGGATGGGCACCAGAGGGTATGGAGACAAAGTCGATTACAAACGTCTCAATTACGTGACGGAAGCGGACAAAAGGTTGACGTTGCTTTAGGTTGGTGATATTTAGGTGGTCGTTATATAGAATACGACCTAATAAAGTTAACGTTCTTTTAGGTTGGTGTTAGTTAACGTGGACGTTATATATGATGGAGCTTATGAAAATGGTCGTTATATGGGATTGAGCTTGAAAAAGTTGACGTTATATAGGATGGAACTTCGAAAATATGACGTTTTATAGGATTGAGCTTAAAATAGTGGAGGTTATAATGGAATGATCATCAAAGTATAGACTAAATAAGTTGAGCTTGGTTAAGTAGATCCAATATTTGGTTGATTTCAATTGATTTGGCAATAAACAAGGGTAAGGGTGAGAACTTGACGTTCATTTAGGTTGGTTTTATTCCAGGTGGAAGATTTTTAGTCGTCCCACCTTCGTCGCTGCCCAGAAATTTATGTACAGAGTCGTGTAGTGTCGAATGCCACAATGTGCGGATGATGTTGTTTGTTAAGGTAGACTCTGCTTAGGCTGTGTCGTTGCAAGTCTTTTGGGTTAGATACGAAAAAAACTGGAAAATTATCTTGTGTCAATCGATCATAAACACAGTGAATGTTCCAGCCAAATGTGTATCGGCAAATCTCTTAACGATATACATACACTACACTTTCAGCCCCCCAAAAAATCAGTCACATGCTGCGCTGCTGTGTATTCCATATCTTTACACAAAGCACTAATAATGCGAATAATTTGTTTTTCTTGATTACACATGAAAAACCCGCTTGAAATTCTCATCGATATAAAACAACTATCATTCTTCTACCGCCCTGTTACTAAGCAGAGGAAAATATCACGAAAATCGTTTGTATAATTTTTTGTATATGAGATCCTCCAAAAAAATCATCCCATATTTGCGATGTAGAGAGAATAGATGGACACGGTTTAAATTATATTGTTTAAAGGGACACTTTTCATGTATTTTATAAGTTTAATAGTTTCAAGTTCATTATTTTATTTTAAACGAGCATATGTCATGCGTAGTTACTATCCCCTGAGCGTCATTCATGGCATGTGGGCTATTATCCACTGAGCGTCATTCATGACATGAGTGACTAATATACACTGAACGTCATTCATGGCATGAGTGATTATTATCTACTGAGCGTCATTCATGACATGAGTGACTATTTTACGCTGAGCGTCATTCATGACATGATTAACTATTATACACTGAGCGTCATTCATGACATGAGTGACTATTACACACTTACCGTCATTCATGACATGAGTGACTATTATACACTGAGCGTCATTCATGGCATGAGTGACTATTATACACTGAGCGTCATTCATACCATGAGTGACTTTTATACACAGAACGCCATTCATGACATGAGTGACTATTATCCACTGAGCATCATTTATGACATGGGTGACTTTTAAGCACTGAACGTCATTCATGACATAAGTGAATATTATACATTGAACGTCATTCATGACATGATTGACTATTATCCACTGAGCGTCAATGAGTGACTATTAGACACTGAGCGTCATTCATGACATGAGTGATTATGATCTTCTGAGCGTCATTCATGACATGCGCGGCTACTGTCCACTGAGCGTCATTCATGACATGAGTAACTATTATTCACTGAGCGTCATTTAAGACATGAGTGATTATTATCTACTGAACGTCATTCATGACATGCGTGCCTATTTTACGCTGAACGTCATTCATGACATGAGTGACTATTACACACTGACCGTCATTCATGACATGAGTGACTATTATACACTGAGCGTCATGCATGACATGAGTGACTATTATACACTGAGCGTCCTTCATGACATGAGTGACTATTATACACTGAGCGTCATTCATGACATGAGTGACTATCATACACTGAGCGTCATTCATGACATGAGTGACTATTATACACTGAGCGTCATTCATGACATGCGTGGCTATAATCCCCCGAGCGTCATCCATGATATTCGTAGGTATTATCCACTGAGCGTCATTTATATTTCGGTTATATAATTTTATTATTTCATCATTGACAAATCTTCGCATTGTTACAGTGTGCAATGTGTTCACATAATTTATTTTACTGGTTGATGAGAAAATATCATAAAAAAATATAGCGAACCAACACTTGCAAAATATGGATTGACTGCCCGAACGTTGTTTGGCTCGTACGTTTCGCTTCATGATCCCGTCGATCCCGTCAATGTTTGGCACAGGTGATTGAGCACCCATTGGGTTATTAGCAACTAGTGAAGGAAAAATTTTCCGAACAGAATTTAAACAAAAGCTCCCATTAACATATGGACCTGATGCAAGTTTAGATTGCATGACAATGGATAAATTTACATATTTTCCATTTCAAGTTGAAATTTGTCGGAGACATTAACAATACATTGAATTTTGAGTTTGTAGTTCAGCATATAAAATGAACGAACGAATGAAAGATTAATAACATTACACACCGTCATTGAACGTAAATACACAAAACCTAATAATTATGTTATTCAACGTCATTTCCCAGAGTATGAAGAGCCACCTAGGGTTTCTCAGAAACTGGCTCTTCATTTAGCGGACGTTGATTCCGCTCGTATAATTTTCTTCACTATATATTTTTTAAACTGCATTAATTTGTAGTTTTCTGCTCCCACAATTTGAAACTTCGACCCAAGTCTAGTTCTTTTATTAACTAGTCTGCAAACAGTACCTTATCATCAGCAAGCAGCAACGAACTCAACTGCTAACTCCTCCATTTGCTACAAGGAACTCCAAATCTTGACCAAATTCATTCGCGTTCACCTCACTAACCCTGAGGACTATCCTGATGGGATTGAAAAGCTAGAGAAATAACGCAACCTCGTCTCAGTCCCATGTTAACAGAGGTCCGTGCACCCTGCTCAGACATTTGATTTGCTGCTAACATTTTCAACTCAGGCCTGCTTTCATCCAATTCCCATCAACTTCATACAAATTCTAACCATCTGCATCGCCTGTCGATCCTATTGAAATAATTTTAGAAATTCATTGCTCATAATTTCCTTGGACAAAACCTTAACCGTCAACCACGACAAATCCTACTTAACATCAACTTAATGATGTTATACCCACGATGCACGTTTCGCTGTATATTACCTAATCAGGTGGGAGTAAACAAATATATAACTGATAACACGAGAGCATATCATAACTTCTTTTTATCTCTTCTACGTGGCAGGAGGAAGGAACTGTGTTCATCGACCAGGTGAGTGAACGCCTAAATAACTTACTCTACTGATTTACCCATGAAGTATAGTCGATAGAAGTGCACGGAAAAAAGTGCACGGAATGTTCGGGGGCGAACACTAGCATACAAGACTGTAGTTCATCACTGTACCTCCAAACCAAGAAAGCACAAAATGTAGGGGTCGCTATCCCTGGCGCTAAATTCTTTTATAGCTAACGTCAGATCAACCCCTATCATCTCCGCCAACTGCCTTATCAGCCCCAAGTTGTTCCGACTACCTACCTACGGTATCATTTTTTAAAAGCGAACACTCATAGCGTTCCTCAGTCACACCAGCCACTGTCATATCTGCCAGTGACATTCTGGCGAAAATTTGTTTCAGCCCACGTCAGAATCAGCCACCAGTCGTACTATTTTACCGGTTACCACTTCAATGAAACTTTTCCGACCCAACCTAACCTAACCTAGGGTACGTGTTTCTAACCCGCGGGGCAAAGGTACGTATTTCTAACCCGCGGAGCAAACATACGTAGCGTTTTTTATTGAAGTTTCATTAAAGTGATAACTGTTAGGTTGGTATGCCTGTTTCGCTGAAATGACAGTGGCAGATATGACAGTGGCTGATTTTGAAGTGGCGGGAAATGCGTGTGGGCTGAATCATCGTTAGGTAGAAAGCCCGTGGGATGAAAGATTTTTAGCGGGTATGACAGTGTCCGGCCATGACAGTGAGGTGAAGTGAAGTGGTGATAGTGCGCATGTGCGGGAATAATTTTAGCGCGAACGCTGGGCTCCCAAAATGTAGTGCTTGGACAAGATAGTGCATGAACAAGGTAGTGCATGAATGAACAATTTATTAAGACACATTATTGGAAAACTTATGCGATGATCAGTATCGTTGACTTTTTTTATAATTTTTTCAAGTACAGAAGATAATATAAGTGTATTCATGATTTAAATTTTAGTCAGGCAAGGATTCACTTTCGACTGCATATGATTCAACCTGCCGTCGATTTTATATTTTGTTTTATACTTGGTCAATGGTTTTTAATGAATCGATCTATCTTATATATATTCATCACTGCTCAGGTATGTCATATAAAGGTGTATCTGTGGATTGCAGTTCATAATCCTCATACTATAATGAATTTAAATGAATTATTCCCGCTATTTGTTGTATGCTTATGAGCCTTTGTGTGTGTTTTGGAAAGTATTATGCCTTCTTAATATTATGGATAATCTCGACCTAATAATAATTGTAATCTCTGTTTCTCTGAATCTACAACATTCCGATGTAAATAGCGATAACCTGAAATACGATTGCAGGAACTAACTAACTTCGTGATCCACAGCGGGACTATTTATTTATGTAAATTGAAATGATTTGCATCCATTTCCTGTGCACGCCACTGAAAAAAAGTACCACACGGCCGTATTATGCTCCTGAACTTTGTTTAAAAATCAATATACGTATTCAATAACCGTCGTCTGAAGTCCTGAAAATGAATCCGATTTCCTTGCCCTCCTTTTGTAGGCAGGATACCGAAGTGGCCCTGCCTCTGCGATGGGGGATTCAGGGATCTCCCGCTTGGGCAAACAACGGGAGATTGGATTGGAATCATTTACAGAAGTCAAGGTGATAAAGAACAGTAGGAATGGAACTAACCCAAACAATGACTCGGCAGAATGAAAGGCTCACGTCCAATCTTATTCTGTAACTATTAAGGATTTTTGTTCGCCGTTGCTTGTGTTACTGCTGAGTCACGAAAATTGAAAGTGAATGTAATAATTAATTACGCAATGTTATTCAGTACCCAAAATAATTTCAATACTGTCTTGAAATAAAATGGAGCTGTAAAAAATGACTTATCGATACAGGTAGGTATCGATAGGATTTTTAGCAATACCATTGTGGAATAATCGAGGACCAAACGTTATATTTATTTACTCGTAGCGTCATAGTTTGTTATCGCATACATCATTCGATTACATAACCAGGTCAAAATATCAAATTTCTGTTTCTGAGCTATTATTAGTGACAGACCAAACAAGATTCATTAAACGTGAACAAAGTCATTTACTGAAAACCCGAATTGTTCGCTCATCCACTTAATTGTGAGCACTATTCATTGAACCAATCATTCTTTCATGTATTCAGTCGGTATTTGTTTCTCTGCGGAGAGGTTGAAATGTTATTTGTAAGGCTTTACTTGGTGGCAGCTTATAAAAGAAAATGTTGTGTGTGATCAGAGTCTTGAGTGCGCCACAGAACATGAAGTCAAACGACTGAGTTAGCAGCTACGATAAGGTCACTTCGTCTAGTACACAGTCATGATGGTTTGCCTCCACGTTAATTCAGGCCAATCAACAATAAACTTTTCATAATTGTTCATCGGATCAGTGCGATTCAGCATACATTGTCACCATCATTATTGGTCGGTAAGGGAAAATGTCGAAATATTACAAAAGTTGGATCTGATATTATTATATCAACTGATTGATGCCATCTACAAAATAATTTGCATTGGTCCGACACAAGCGGATTACTTCCAGGTGAATGAAGGCAGCGCAAATTTCTTATAATTTCACTTCTGTGTCACTGCATGCAATTGCGACCCTTCAATAGCTGTCCGGCGAGCAGAACATCAACCATCATCCGATTCATCACGAGGGTCTCGCTTCATCGCACACCAAAAAGCAATAATTTGGCATTGAAGATTTCTTGAGTTCCAGGTCGAGGGAAAAAGATTGCCTCCTCTTGGATCTTCTGAGTGGGGCAAATCAATGGAAGATTCCAGTAAGATGAGGGATTCCCCAGATGGAATTCATGCAGAAAAGAATGTCGGTGACTCATAACAGAGACGAGAGGCATGGAACCTGATGATTATTTTCTGACCATAGCGAATCAGACTCTTTAATATGTACCGTGTTCATAGATTCAGTAGAGTATATATTTTCGTAATATGTTCCCTTGTGGCTATACCTTATATCTCATGATGATCATGAGTACGATTTTCGGCCGTTATTCAAATATGACTCTTACTTATCTCAGTAAAGAAGAAGTCATGCACTTTCACCTGTTTCGATTGCATCACAACTTCCGAAATAATTTACCATTCCCCTTATTTTTTATGCATGTCGAATTCTCTATTCTAATATACTGGCTTCATTCATCCTATACACGTACACCAGCAGAAACTGAATGCTTTTTATATGATTTAATCGACCAAGCACCACATATGAATGCCAACTTGGTTGATAAATGTCCGAATTAAAGGTAGATAGGAGACGCTCTAATATCTTTGTAAAAAACTGTTAGATGACGCATAAATGAACACTAAACAATGGAGATATGTGATTACAATTGTTTGGCAGGAATTCAAGGAACTTAGTTAAAATATCAACATACAAAAGGATTGTAAGTGTTCAGTCGATCATAAGGGAGTTAAATTGAATCTGAAGTTATCCTAGACCGTTAGCCCGAAAACTTTCTAAAATGTTCACACTTTATTTCCTGCCGAATCTAATATTTTCTGATCGCAATCAATCCACTATGTCCCCGTTGTGAAGTCAATTCAAGAGGCTTTCGTTGAAACTTCAAATGATGGGGGTACACTATTTCGCAGTTTTAAATTGGATTTGCCACTATTTATTTATTTTTTGACAATATTGTTGAGGATCAAACTGAATTTCAAAAAAAAAATTACATTTCTTCTCTCTTCCACTTTCTTTTCCCTTCCGCTTCGCTCTCACTCCCCACGACTTAAAACGATGTCCACATCCAAGGTTCCACAGCTCATTACACTTTTCCACCACGCCGCAAAATACGCAGCACCATATTTCCGTACATCACCACTCTCCATCAACTACCAGCCGTTTACAACAGTCATCACACACGCTTCACCTACAATCCATTCCCTCAATATTTCTCTAAGGACAGCAATCACCTTGCCTTCAAACATCACGCAAAAGCTCTACTCCATTGCGCCACCGCCATTTTAGCCTGATCTTTAGTGTTGCTCATCAAAGTTTCTAAACAGGGTGGCTTTATATCGAAGATAGTTGGGGCAATGCCTTTGCAGTTTATATGACAATGAAGGGGGCATCCCCCCATCCTTCTCACAGCGTCACGATGCCGCCTTCACACAAAATGTATTTGAAACACATTTCAACGACGCAACAGTCAACGTCTGCCATAATATTCACCCAATCCCAATGTCATTTTCCTCTAGCATCTTCTGCTGGAAAACATCAGCTCTGCCTGACACATTAAAACACTCACCTTCACTACCTCAATTACTTCTTCTACTCGTGTGTTCCCCTTCCGCCCCTGCTCCACTCGCAGTCTTCCTTGTACTAGTAGATTATTTGATATTCCTCCACCCGGATTTTCCAACCCCCTCCCAGCCAACAGCTTCCTGGAACTCTCCTTGAAATCCACACAAAATCTATTGATGCTATTTCCACGATTGCGTCATGGGCAATCTTTAGCCATGTGCACTTGCGGACAAATATGCCTATCATAAATGAGCCACGTCAATCAACAGGACACTTCCTTCCATTCAGTAACGCTCTAGCCAACTGATCAATCATTAACAACAACACATTTTCCTGAACTCAACCTTCTTACACACCCCACTTCCTTACACTTACCACACCAAATTCCCAAACACTCCCACCCTTCAGCTTCGTTTCGCCCTTGGGGGGGGGGGGATGGATGATTATTCAATGGATAGATCTTCAACACTTTTTTTCCAGTAGCTCTAATATTTATCTGTGACCTTTCATGGTGATCAAATTTATATTCGTTAACCAATTACGTACCGTTTAACCCCGCAGTGGCTCTATGTCGATAATGTGTTGTGTTAGTCAAGTCCAACCTACGGTGAGAGAATTAGCCCGCTCCCATGCAGTGCATAATAAATGTCCGAGAAGTGCTAGGTGTTTCAGTGAATAAGTGGTAGAGTGATGGTGAGAAGATACAAAGAGCCTCGTTATTCTCCGCGAAAGAAAGAAAGGAGTAACTTACACACAGGGACATTTTTCCTTGTAACATACGCATGGATCTCGAATTATAATTAAATATGAATAATTATATAATACGGAAAAAAAATTGTACGACTTAGATAGTTTTGAACCTGTCATGGTTAGTTGAATTATTGAGGGAAATGGGTTGCGAAATTTTATTCCTTATCGTAATAAAAGTATGTTTTTTGAACAAAACGTGGATATATGCTTCGCGTCTATTAAGTTCATGCATGTGTTTAAATCTTCATACATGTCGATTTTTCGAGAAAACCCGTTTGTTAGTTACTGCAGTGTTTCTGCAACAAAATAGATTTGTTAAGACAACAAAGTGAGTTATTTACCATTTTCTATTGACATCATAATGCAGTTC
>SDVV010007747.1:0-10958 GCA_016164225.1 Gammarus roeselii | reverse complement strand
GGCGGCCATTATGACGCGGCGGGAGTGCGCCAGCGAAAACTGTCGGACCCTGCTGCTGGCAACAGATCCTCAGACCGCACTCGTGACCCAGAGTGTGTATTGCGGGGTTACCGGCCGGACCCTTATGCACAAAAGGGCCAAGTCGTGTGAGTATGAGCGTATGAGGGTGTGAGGTGCGCCTTTTCTGGGGGATGCGGCCTTGTGTCTGTATCTGTACCCATCTCGCCAGTCTCACATCCTCACCATGTACCCGAAATGAGGCCCAAATCAAACCATGTACCCGAACTTCTTCACCAGCCCGTTCGCAATTGAATCAATATTACTTTTATCCAATAAAAAAAAAATCAGTGTACCTGTGCATACCTCTAAAACGTTTACTTCAACAAGTTTTTGCGCCCGCTGCATCAAACGCAACACTCCACAATAGCTCCCTGTCGACCTTATTTTAAGAGTGTTCCAGATTCGTGAAAGCCAAAAAAACATCCGTACCCTATACAAGGTATATACTTCACAGACCTGTCTCATTGCAGAAATCTCGTCTTCACACCCTAGACCATACAAAACCACAATTCCTTGTCAATGACACAATTTGTCTGTCGAATTATCTTTATTAGCACTTTCCCGCATAACTTATCGACACCTAACAAGCCGGTACCTCTTGAGATGCCACATTCCTCCCTTAACCCGGTTTCCGTGCACCACCGTCCACAGCAACAATGTTAGCCTATATGGCAACCACATCATTCAACAACGCCTCAAAAGACTAAGCCCACTTCTTGCGGACATCACCACCACGTTTCAATAACCGTTGTTTACATTTTTCGCCACTACTTCCAAAACATTTTCTCAATTCCTTACACAAAAGCCAACTCAACCCATCATCACGTAAATCCAACACGTTCGGATGTTTACTGGTAAAACAACCTTTGTAATTCATTGCAGACGTTGTTCTAACGTGAAACTTAATCCCATCAAGATAATCTCAACTCATAGCTTGTATAATTAACAATAAAAAGCACGCTAGTGATGGTAATTTTCATACATGACAGTGACGAGTTATCTGCAAGTCGACTGTGAAAACGTTGCCTAGCGTCATGAAGACTAATAACAATTTCGGGCGAGCTAAAGTTGAGCACCTTTTAATATTTTTGGAATTTTTCAAATTCGTGAAATAAATGGCCACCTAATTCAAATTTAGAAAATCAATTGACTTTGACTAAATTTCAAACTAATTCGATCTTGTCCGATTCAGTTGAAATCATCAATCATGCTAACAGTTTTGGACCACCAAGTCGGGCCTTCAACTTTCCAGCATAAGTGCAAGCCAAGACCTGATAAGATTTGATTCATTACATCTTGAGACAGAGTGACAAGTAGAACATAAAGTTCCAATTACGCTGATAAGCTTTTCGATACCTAAAGCGGAAGGTTCGACTTTAAAGATTACCGCAACGGAAACATGCCCATTTGACTAGTGTCTATACGATTAAAGAAATCTATCAGCAAAAAGCTAAGAACGGAGTACATAGCGTTATATTCACCAGACACAGTATTTACCCGTGTATGTAAAGTAATTTGGATAGGGCGAGAGCCAAGCAACATCAGGGCGATTTAGTGGCACAGCGGCCTCATCACAAGGCATGGCAAGATAGCTGACAACAACAACAGGTAGAAATTGTTTTGATGAGAAGGATAAGACTAACCAACCTCAACGGGCAAGATACAATTGTGCCATCTAGAAGATAAAAAACAAATTAGCAAAAAAAAATCAGAGTAAAAACACGCACATCAAGCAAGTAAAATGGATGAAATTCTTTTAATCTATTGTCACAAGACATTTTTAAAAAATTTCATTATTCCAAAGGAATTCAGCACATACCTATAAATGGTTCGGTTCTGAGAAAATCTGGAACTTACTTATCTCGCCTTGAGCAAAGACTTCAGCAAACGTTGAACAAGACAAAAAGCTGCGTTTGAGCAATTAGGTTTTCAGCAACATACCGCAAGCAATGACAAGCATATCAACAACATTGTTAGGAATCAGCTGACAAATTACTGAAAAAATAGACTATTTGGAACCCACAATAAAAATAAGGTTCAGATTCCTCTCA
The DNA here is from genome assembly GCA_016164225.1 of Gammarus roeselii. Classification (NCBI taxonomy): domain Eukaryota; kingdom Metazoa; phylum Arthropoda; class Malacostraca; order Amphipoda; family Gammaridae; genus Gammarus; species Gammarus roeselii. The sequence goes on along the minus strand of SDVV010007747.1, from coordinate 8,847 downwards.
ATCACAGCGTCCAAGTTCAATTTTACCACAGAAAACACGACTGTACTGTTCAACAATTTTACCAAATGTAAGGATATTCTGAACTGGCAGTCGAGTGTAATACAAGAAGCCAACGTTTTGTTCGCGCACAGACGCGCATACAAATTTTGCCTGAGGCCAGCCCGTGTTCAGACCAAAAGGATTTCTTCTTCCGTCATAATTGGGCAGTTGCAGTAGTGATAGTAACACTTGAAATCTGCAGTAGCGAAATAATTTTTATACCAGACAGAAGTTTCCTGTGTATACCCTATCATAAAAGATTCATGCACGATGTATTTAGAAGCCTCTCTCTGCGATGACTTGCGTTGAGACTCCGGTAGAAATGAGGCCCAAGTCAAATCGTGAAGATGGTTGCTATTGTTTCAACGTTCCAGAGGAGCTTTTGAGAAATTTCCTTTCGCTCCTCTACATTGACAAAAACTTTTCAACAAAAAATAATATTTTGGAGAACCATAAAATCTTTTGAAGCAGTTAATAGTCATCACATTAATACATCCCACTAAACTGTTCAAAGTTGACATCACTCGTCTAACAGTATTGTTTTAGCTGCAGATTTGTTGTATCACATATGTATTTTCCTCTGAACTACTTTCCTACTCTCACACGCAAAGGATAAGGTATTCCATAACAACAGAAACGAGCGCGATGTTCAATCTCACGATGAAGAATTTAGGACTAGTTCAAGATGGCAAAATGCCCTTAGAGTGTGTTTGGACACTGCCACACCTTGTTCAAAAGGGTAAGTTAAAAATATTGCAGAGATTAGAATTGTACGAGTAGAATGGCATGCCCGCAATAACTTCAAGGGCCCATAACGTAAATACGCAATCGGTGTTTAAAACACAGACAGTTCCACAAAGTATACACAAGCCCCAAAATATCATTTTGCGGAGGCCAATAAAATAAAGTATTAACATTTGATTGTTCATAGATGACCTATTTACATTCATCTTTTGGATACAATGATGATCGAAGAGTCCGTTAGGAACTATCAACGTTTACAGAACACCTAAAAATGATTGGCTATCACTTGACGGGGTAAAATGGATGCAGACGCCGGACGGACGAAGAAAAATTCTAACACATAGACACAATTTAGCTGCTACTAATATTACTAATAAACTAGTCAGGTAACCTGGGGGGCACACAGCTCGATATACGTACGCATTTATATTCAATTCAAGAATAACGAGAAGGCTGAAAAACTTCAGGCACAGTGATCACCCGACACAAATAGGTGCAGGCTACTCCAGTCTCCAAGTCCGCCACCGCCCTCATCACGCGGCGTCAGCGCCTCCGCTTGACACAAACTTTAGTTTGTTGAGGTGTCGGGCAGCGCCCTCCTAACGCAGGTTACAGGCGCCGCCGTCATGGACTCAAGTGTAGGCGCGGACACCGATGGTAGAGCGGCGCGGCAGACTGGAGAGTGTAGCAGCAGGTGAAAGAGAGAGGGAGGGAGGGAGGGAAGGAGGGGCATTGCACCAGTAGCAGGATCAATGCACTTCGTTGGGGCTTACGATAGCAAAGGTGTTCAAGCAAATGCAAAAATAGAAAACCATGAGCAAACCTTCTAGCAATAATATTTTCTCGACCAATAAAACTTTCAAAATATCGACCAGTGAATCAAGTTGATAGGAAGCGTTGAAATTAAGAATGAAAGCCGTCGCTTACCGAGAAGGGATATAAATGTAGATAAAATTTTTGCATTGATACTTGATTTTTACATGTGATTGCACATGTACAGTAGGGAACTATAATTTACTAACAACAAACCAATAATAAAGAATCTAAGACAGTTTTTTGAACAAATCAACTTGATAAACTCGATTAGAGTTATCGTGTTTACATTTAACTTGGGAGGGATTAATGAATTAGGTTTCGCTTCGGTACTGCAGCGAATGAAAATTAGTTCATGGTTAGTCATGACCGAAAAAAAAACTATTTTTCCCACGTGGGTTTCAACTTCATGTGAAAATTTCTTCCATTTTTGTATCTGGACAAAGAATCTTGATGGAGATTATATATTAAATTTCCAATGAGTTCGAATATCGAGCGAAAAATTGTCATCCAAGATTTTTCTTAATCTTCAATCTGAAACAAATTTTCTTTGGCTACTGTACATTGTTGGCCAAGGATTCAAAGATGGTTACGTGGCATGGAATATCGCCCGCTATCCAGAGTGTGGGACATGACAAACGTTCACACTAAAACAACGAGTTTAAATGGTAATTTATGAACATCGAGTCTCGTAAGGACGCATTCTTTATGGAGGGATCTTGCTACTGGTTGCCGTTGTTGGAGTGATCAGCTGACGACCTGCTGTCAGAAGAGGAGTCTCTCTATGACTAGGTGGATTAGAAGTACTTTTCCAGGTCTTTCTCAATGTCAGGCTGAAAAAGAAAATTACATTAAGGAAATTGGCATCATGTTCTACCGAGTCCTGTAGTTCTACTACCTCAGTTGGTCACGATCTTCAACTAGTCATGTAAAAAATACGCAACTATCTCCCAAGCTCAATTGGATATTACACCTCGATAACCATGGTCGGCATCTGCACCAGCCTGGTTGTTGAGGAGGAAGTCTGAGGCGTGGGGGGAGTTCAAGCGTGTGAGAGGAGTTTTTGCACGGAATCACTTGCTCACGGCTGATGCACTCGCGGAGTTTAATAAGTTGAATGTTAGATGCCGGAACTATGCCACCTAGAGTCGCTCCCAATGTGAGCAGACTCTTGTTGACCAAATAAAATCTAAGCCCAAATTATTTCACTCATATATACGAAAGAAGAAGAAAGGTTCTCCTCCCTCTGTGGGTCCTTCGAAAATGGTCAATGGTGATGAGGTAACTGATCCCTATTAGATGAGCACGGTATTTGCCTTCAGTTTTTCATCGGTGTATGTTCGTCGGGATCCCTCATCTCCAGCTCCCCACCAGATGAGCGATGGTGTTAAGGGGGACATTGTTGTCAGACCTGGGGATGTGCTGTCAGTCCTCTCTCAACTTGATGGTAACTGAAGCATGGGACCAGATGATCTTCATCCATTGCTTTTAAAGTCTTGCTCCTCTGAATTGGCCTATCCACTTTGTCTAATTTGTAATATGTCGTTGAAGAAGGGTTCTTTACTACATTAGTGGAAATTATCTAGAGTTGTACCTCTGTACAAAGCCAAATCTCGATATGACCCTCTAAATTATCGCCCTGTGAGTTTGACCATAAGTTAGTTTGCTGCAAGTCAATGGTGCGTATAATAGCTTCTCATTTGGCATCATATTTGGACGCTAATGGGATCTTTTCCGAATATCAGTTTGGATTTCGGAAAGGAAGGTCAACTGAGGATCAGGTCCTACTTACTTATGGAGATGTGTCCCAGTGGGTGGATCAAGGTCTTGTTGTGGACGTGATTCTTCTTGACTTCTCTAAAGCATTCGATGTTGTGTCCCGCTCTGTGTTGTGGCATAAGTTGCAGTGTCAGAGCGATTCTGCTCAGCTACTGTTCTGGATATCAAGTTTCCTGACTGCCAGAGAAATGAGAGTTGTTTGTGGGGGAGCAGTTAGTGGTCCCAGGGCCGTTGACAGTGGTGTGCCACAAGGTTCAGTACTTGGTTTGGTATTGTTTTCAATTTATGTCAACTATATCTCCTCGTCTGTGCCATGTAAGGTTAAGGCCTTTGCTGATGATTAGAAGTTGTTCTTGCAGTTCTCTTCTACTACTCATGCAAAAATTACGCAACTATCTTCCAAGCTCAATTGAATATATTTCATTTTATAGATTTCCAGGGAAGTTTGCGAGTGGTGGAACGATGAGGTTAAAATGGCGCAGAAGATAAAAGCTTTTGAGGAGTGTTTGCAGACAAGATCAGTCTGCAACCACAGAGATGAGCCCAGTATTTGAGTAGTTTTATAAAAGATTTGAGGAGTCATGATGAAGTCGGCATGGCTGAGTTGCTGTGGGTGATGGTGGACGGAGGCCAATTTACATAGACACTAGACCGAATCCCACAGGAAGGGGGGTGGCCGATGATAAGGCGCACCTTGCATTCCCCTCATACACTCATAGACAAACTAATTTAGCCCTTTTGCGCCTAAGGATCCGGCTGGGAGACCTTACAGCACACCCTCTGGGACATAAATAAGTGCGGTCCGAAGTAAGTAAGTGTCAACAGCAGGGACCGACAGTGTAAATGGTTACCTTGCTGCATCATCGTAACGGGGCCCTCTTCCCTACTCACGATATTCGTTTCCAGTTTGACCTCTTCGCTCCACCACTCTCAGCTCTTTCTCCTGCACCCGCCAACACGGAGCACACCACACTTTTTTCACACATCTAACCAAAGCATCTATCTTTGAACGTTTCCAATTCTTCCTCAACATTTCTCAGGTCTTGCCCTCTCAATGTGTCATATTTCTCTCTCAACGCCTGCTGGAACTCTTCAGTTCTGCTTGCCACGTTCAATTCACTACCTCACTTAAACCCACTTTTTTGTTTTCCTTTCACCTCTGCTCCACTCTCAATCTTCCTTCTACTAGCAGATGGTCAGACAATCCTTCATCCTCTCCTCTCAACACCCGCACAACCAACAGCCTCCCCACCACTCTCCTTGAAATCAGCACAAAATCCATCAGTGAGCTCTCCACCGCTGCACCATGGGACATCCTTACCCATGTGTACTCGTGGATATCTGGCCTCCTAAAAAACGTTTCCAACCACCAGCTCCTACTTTGTGCACAAACTACTCCGGCTCTCTACACTCATTTCTACCGGGAACACTATCCCTCACAACCAATTTTTCCAATACTACATTTCCTACTCTCGCATTTAGGTCACCCAGTTCAACAACGTTGTATTGACCTTCAAACATCTCAAAACACTCAAACAGGTTAGTCCGAAATTGCTCTCTCCTCCTCCTTCTATTGCTACGTCACCTCCCCCCCCCCTTTTTTTTCTTTTTAATATGTATGTATATATTGCTGTGATGCTGAAATGGTAAGTTGTGGTGTGTGTGTGTGTGTGTGTGTGTGTGTGTGTGTGTGTTTGTGTGTTTGTTTTTGTGTGTGTGTGGGTGGGTATGTGTGTGTGTGTGTGGGTGGGTATGTGTGTGTGTGCGTGTGTGTGGGTATGTGTGTGTGTAGGTGTGTGTGTGTGTGTGTGTGTGTGCGCGTCTGTCTGGATGTGTGGCTTCTTCATATGCTTCGTTGTTGTACAGTGTGCTGTTTTCTTTTTGTCATTCATACGGATGGTTCACGTGATAACCAATGGTGCGCACTAATTCCAGTTCCCATACCTGTGTTAACATAGCTGTTCTCAATATTATACTGGCGCGCATGGCTGGGCTGGCCTACCCCGGCTCTGCTGCTCCTCACTTGCTTGTAGCGCTGCTGGAGGGGGCTGCATAGGTGTAAGAGACCAGGTCCGTAACCACTCACATACGCCTATCCTTCTAAACCAAACTTAAATGTCACCCGTATCAATCTTGACACCTTTTTCCACTTGGTGACGCTACTAGCTAACCGATCGCTCATAATCAACACCACACCTCAAAAGGGAACCAAGTCTGGGCTGAAAGGCCCGCTGCTGTCTTCTTACACTTGTAAACCTTCTCGTGTCCAACCTTTCTCCGCGCCTCACTTTCCTTCACTTATCATGCCACACCTGCATTCGCCCTCAACTTTCAACTTCGTCTCGCTCAGCGCTAACACATTCAACTTCTTCCTCACTAACATCTCACCAATCTCTTCTTTGCATCCGTCATATTACAGTTATGCACATTCAGACACTCAAGTAATAGGGTTCGAAGAGGCGTGGGCCTTTCCTCCTCCCGCTCGTCTTGCGGTATTTGAAGGGGGAGTTTACAGAGGGAGGGATCCCTAGCCCCCTCGCTCCGCCCCTAGTAGACGCTTTTAACGACACGCAAGGATACGGTAGCAGGATACTAAATCCAAAGCCACAGGGCTCCTCTAATAGTCGCTTCATTCGACACGAAGAGGTTACGGTGTCAGGAATCTAATCCCCAGCCAATTTGGTAGCATGAATTGATGAGGGCAGTAGTAAGAAAGAGGCGCAGGGAACAGTAGAGGTGATTAAAGTTGGAGAAAACTTCGGCTTGGATGACTGCGACTGCGTGTCTAAATAGGGGTGGAGTAATGGGGTGTCGAATGGTTGGTGCGGCTGATAAATCTTCGTTTCAAGTCGGACAAGGTGCCGATTGAGAGGTACTGTGTTCGCAGTGTTTCGTTGTATAATGGCAAAGAAGAAAAACGAAATGCAGCAACTCAAGAGGAATTATTTTGTGTGTGGTTGATTGATAAATTATACGATTCGAGACGGTGCGGGTGGTACGATTGACGAAGAGTGAAAAAGGGTGTACAGATCAAATTTTTGCATGCCACTTCTGTGAGACGTAGCTAAGAGAAATATGTGCTCTGGGTCTTCGTGGATCTGGAAAAGGCCTACAATAGAGTTGGAGGGAAGGCTCTGTGATGGGTGTTGCGTTAGTATGGAGTGGGCGAAATTGTTATCAGTGGTCTCGAGTTTTTATGTTGGCAGCTGAGCATTTGTCAGAGTAGGGAGCGAGGGGAGTGCTTGGTTTCCAGTGTAAGTAAACTGAGACAAGGTCGCGTTATGTCTCCTTAGCTGTTCAATTTCTACATGGATGTATTCAGTTTTCAGGGAAGTGAACGCGAGTGTTTTGGTCGTGGTTTAGAGTTGTTAGAAAAGAGTTATGATGTTTTACCAGTGCTGAGTGGAGTCGATTTCTTTTACGCTTCGAATGTCTAGGGTATGCACGGGTGCCACAGGGGGTACGGTAATTCTAAAGGTACTGAAGTCAATTAGTCCCAGTACTCCCCGGGTTGCAGCAAGTAGCATCATCACTTGATCTACCCTACTTCAGAGGATTAGCAGTAATTACGGTGCCGGGGGCGAAGAGCCCCAACACCTGCTGAGGGAAAGATGAAAAAGAGACCGGTAACGGGGATACCATGCATGAGATCTACACTCAGTGTAAGGAATCTCACGCATGACAACATCAAGAATGAAAAGTAGAAAAATGAGGAAAGCTGTCAAGAGATATTGGGATAGTGATCATGAGAGGGAATCAAGTTAAAGTAATTGAACTAAACATGAGATGCAAATGAGGTAAATTAAAGTTGAGTAAAGTCAGGATGGGGTACGCATGGCTATTGAAGGGTGAAAAAGAGGGGTTCTGGAGGTAAATTTAGGTGTTCACCCTTTCCTTCCCCGGTTGGCCGTGCCTCATAATTGCCCGTGAACCAGACGGATGCCTAAGGGGAGTTATTAAGAGCAAATGGGTCGAGTTAGCTGTTGAGTTGTTGTTGTTGCTGCTGGCAGATGATATGACACTGGTGGAAGAGAGCGGTAGAGTGTGAGAAATATGCTGCGAGTTGGGTATGAATGTGATGCTTGAGGAATAACGTTGCAAGCGGAATCGGCCTCTCCCTAATGGAGGATTATTGGAGCAAGTTCGGTCACTCTGAAGGTGGCTCTAATGTTGAGGAGACTAGACTAGTAGGAACAGAAGTAAAGTTTTGAGGGTCGAGAGGGGGTAAAGGTTTGGCTGCGCTGAAGCTGGTGATGAGCTGTAATACATCGTGTATGTAAACAAAGAAAGGGTTATACGAGCAGGTAGATGTTCCACTGTGCTTTACGGGCCAGACACGTGAGGAGGCGAGAGGAAATGTTTGCGAGGCGTGGCCGGAGTAACGCTGCGTGTTAGGATAATTAATGACGTTGTTCAGTTTGGGGCGAGTAGAGTACGGGTCGAGTAGATTAACGCGTTCTGAGGGCGTGGATGGATGGCGTGAAGAAGGCTTTAGGGGGAGGAGAGACACCTGTGTGGAGGTAGCACGAGAGAGCGTGCAATAGATGGACGTGAGTTCTGAACTATTGTGAATGGTTGAGTTTTCCGCGGGCCTGATGCGCTTTCCCGCACTTAGCGTCTCGCTAAAAAACGGGATGAACGTGGATCTGGCAGGGCCCGATAATTATGACGCAGTAGGGGAAACCAGTGAAAGCTGTCGGGCCCTGATGCAGACACTGATCTTGAATCTCACTCCCAACCCCTAATTTTGGGTCGGGAGGTCATTGGGCCCTTTAGCGCTAATGAGACATGTTTCGGCATGCGTTGCGTCTTGCCGTTGGTCTACTTTTTCTACTTGATACGGCCTTGAATAGTACCTGAACATCATTCGCGTAAACAAAGCGTTAAATTCGCAATAGCATGCTTGATAGGCATTATATTGGGATGGTTCTCACATCACAACCTAAGATAGTTCATTTCATAACACAGTACCACTACTACCTTCACTCGGGTAAAGTGAACGAGACCACAGTAAAAATGGTGTTCATTCATAAGCAAAGAACAAACCAGGAGTCTTCAAACCGGAACAATTCTAACTGTCACGTACAAGCGAGTGCATCCTGGTACTGTAATAAACTGCAAAATGTTACTGGCAACGTTTAGAGAGCAACAATTTGAGTGAGTGTATCATGGTACTGTAATAAACTGCAAAATGTTACTGCCAACGTTTAGAGAGCAACAATTTGAGTGAGTGTATCATGGTACTGTAATAAACTGCAAAATGTTACTGCCAACGTTTAGAGAGCAACAATTTGAGTGAGTATCATGGTACTGTATTAAACTGCAAAATGTTACTGCCAACGTTTAGAGAGCAACAATTTGAGTGAGTGTATCCAGGTACTGTATTAAACTGCAAAATGTTACTGCCAACGTTTAGAGAGCAACAATTTGAGTGAGTGTAGCATGGTACTGTATTAAACTGCAAAATGTTAC
>SDVV010007746.1:0-17589 GCA_016164225.1 Gammarus roeselii | reverse complement strand
CTGCAGAAGAACCCCAAACTAAACAAACTCAAACAGAGTATCACCCAAAAACTCCGCAAGCGACCTCTTGAATGCAGCCAGGGAATCTGACTCCACCAAAGAACTCGGGAGGCTGTTCCACAACTGAACACATCGTGCTACAAAGAACCTCCTCTTGATGTCCGTATTACAAGCCGGCATCAAAAGCTTATAGGGATGGCCCCGAGTTCTTGCATCAGGAGCTCTCCGAAAAATACCCCCAAAGTCGACGCCACCATCCAACCTGCAGATGATCCTCCAGTATTTAATGAGGTCCGCCCTGAGACATACAAAAGGCCTATTTGGATTAGGGCACTTGTCCATTTGCTGAATAAAGGCATAAATGTGGACTTGTGCCCTGTTTTATTATTTGGATTTGGGCACATGTGCCATTTTTCTACATATGTCCACAGCATAGGCGTAATAAATCACACTAACATGTTCCCTTAACCAAATCGTACAAAAAATGATAGGAACAATTGGACTTGAAATGGACATGTGCCCATATCCAAATATCCAAATGTTCTGATCCCTACATGAAAATTTTGATCATTGAAATACCTGTTCTGCAACAACCAAAAAAATGAAGAAAAGTGTGCCCATAATTATCCCAAGTGACCCTATAGCTAGACTATAATGAATTTTTTCCAAAAAGTCCCAAAAGAGTTAGAGTCCAATTTACCAAACTGGCCCGATAACTGTAAGCTGTTCCATGCCTATGCTGAAATAAATAGATTGGTTGCTCAGCTGTTAGACCCTACTTCTTGCTTAGTGGTGAGATGAAATTCAGGATCCCAGCATGATGTGTGAAGTCTTTACTGACTTTTTTTTAGGAGTTTTGGTCAATGCTGCTCTTACCTATCCAGCCCCCTTCCAGTCATTTGAGGGGAATCTGTTGGATGTTGACTTTTCAAGGATGGTGGTCCTGCATGCCCTTTTGGCTATTGATTCCAGTTCCATTGTGGGTCCAGATGGCTTTCCTCCACATCTGCTGTGGAGCTGTGCTGATGAACCCTCCCTCCCTCTTTGTTTTATTTTTTTATTTATGCAGACAGGATTAGTCCCTGAAGTTTGGAGCAAATTGAGTGTTCCAATATTGAAAGCTAAATTCCACACTGATCCTCTAAATTACAGACCTGCAAACTTAACATTGGTTTGCTACAAATCAATAGAAAGAATATTTGTATCCTGGTTGACCGAGTCTCTTGATAGCAACTAGCGTCAACCAGGGTGACTCCTTGCATTTTGCGCATACTTTGAAATAGCGCTAAAAGTACGCGGTCAAGAAACTTTGTTTACACGGTGTGTATAGCTACCATAATGATCATGAAGCACCGTAAGTTTCAGCATTCTATCATCAACCAATAAAAGGTTATTTACAAAAAAACGTGCGGCAAGCTATGGTCCCCCATTGGGGGTGACTTCCAGCACCAAACGGGGTGACTTCCCGCACCCCCCATTTATCAATAATTGAAACAGGAATTAAAAGTTTGAGAGTACCAATCAAATGAGCATGCCTATATTAGTATATATCAGTTGCTTAAAATAAAATGTCAAGTTAAATATTTTGTCTGTGACAGGTGTTTTTGATGCTCGTCTTTTGCTGCCGTCAGACCCGACTGTCAAAGGATTTTTTTCATGATTTTGCTGCCGGAAACAAAGTTTTTCTCCAATAATTGCAATTCAACTTTACTGGAAGTCATTTCTCCACATCCTAAACTGATTATGACCCTAAGGTATAAGTAAATGAACATATATTACAAAAAAGCGATCTTATGAATGACACGATGAAACATGTAAAAAATGTATTCCGTCCATTCTATAGCAAACTTATTGCATCAACATGAATACAAGTCATGCTAGGCAGGTATTTTATCTTGATATGGAAATGGGATGAAAAATATTGTTCTTGGACATTAAACATAAGTTAACAATTAGGCCTAGACTTGTCATCATGTGTTATAAACATCGGCTCATTATAAAATTAGTTACGAATTTTGAAAGTAGCTGTGGTGTCAATATTGTGGGTCATTTACTTCCAGATGTCATTATATATGCAAAAAATTTCATTTAACTACTTTTCATTGAAGAAAAACGAAGATATTTAATAACAAAATAGGTGCCGGGAGTCACCCCCAATCATTTTTTCACCGTGAGCAACTCCCCGCAGTTGTATATTTGTATATATCTGCAAAAGTTTACATTTCTTTCCAAAATCCTTCCTACCCAACAAACTACATCATATTCCAAGTATCACCACCAAATTTGATCCTAATCCAATGGGAACTCTAGACACAGCATCAAAGTTTGCGGAACGTAGATTTTTCCGAACCAAAATTATCAGGGACCTGAAAAACACGCCTCCAATTTGGCGATCTTTCATAAATTCTGTGCGCGTATTGAATTTCTATTAGTAACTGATACTTACCAACAAACACCTGCTCTTTCAAGCCAGGTGGTCAAGCGGTGACATATCCGAGGTCTTGGTGCCCAAAAGGGGGGTGCGGGAAGTCACCCCGTGTTTTCGACCGCGGTGAGTCACCCCGGTTGACGCTCTGTGGTAAGCAATGGTGAATGGGCTAATGGTCACCCAAGCTGCTCAAGAGGCAAGGTCGTGGAGCCCTTCAAGCCAAAGCCAATTCTGCGTTTGGCAACCTGGGTTTTGACCACTTGGACCAGGCTCTGACCTGGGCTATCGAATAAAAACTGGGCATCTTGAGCGTGCCGCTGTGGCCCTCTACAGGCTCTTCAGTCATAATAAAGTAACCCAAACACTGGGTGTCTTCTAAGTTTATGACAAGCCCTGAACTGTGTTGGAACACAAGTACCCACTTCAATGCCACATTAAACACCTGGATGGCACCCACCACGGGACCATGGATAGCAAACAATTAACCTGCTGTCTTTCACCTGTATCAACTTGAGACTGTTCCTGAACAGCTGAAGGCTGCCCAGGAATAGGGATATATGCCAAATATGTTGAAGATGAACCTGCAGACAACTGCCATAAGTTTGCCATTACCTGTATGCCAGCATATCTCCAGTCCAGACAAAGGCCTGGACTGAAGATATGCCCCACTGCATATTCAGTCCAGGCCAGGAACACACAAGGGAGTCACACTCACAATATTTTATTATACTTCTAAAGATTTTTTTGTAGTTACCGTAGCATCAAAGTCCTGTTGCTGTTAATGTACCATGATGTTGTGAGGTGGATCTATGAAGGATTTATTGTGGATATCAAAGTGCTTGACTTTTCTAAAGAATTTGATGTGGTGAGTCATAGTGTGCTACTGTCTAAGCTGTAATCTTTGGGTGTTTGTAGCTAATTCATTGCTGGCCTGGATATTGAAATTTTCCTCTACCAGTGATCAGTAGCTATATGCGAGTTGCAGCATGAGCAGCCCAGTTGATGTGGCTATTGGTACTCCTCAGGGCTCTGTCCCTGGTCTGCTACTGTTCTTGATCTATACCAATCACATCTCAAGTGGTCTTGTATGCAAGTTCAAGGCATTTATCTGATGACCACAAGTTATACCTGAGACACCAAGTTTGCCATCCAGGGTGTTCAGTCACTCCAAAGTTTCAAGGTCATGGTATCTTGTATTGAATCCATACAAGTGTGTTGTGCTGCGCTTTTACAGAGGTTACATTGATTTTCATGCCCCGGTTACTGTTACCCAGTACTCTCTGCAAGGTAGAGCATTAAAGTTTGTCACCGCACATAAAGACTTACACTGGGTGTTAGTGTGGAAACTAGTCTGATAACTTCATCATATTGGTGTGGTGGCTGCAAAGGCTGGTGGTGTCACGGGATAGCTTGCCACATGAACATACATTAGCGGTCGTGATTTAGATCTATTCCCTGGTGTGCCTTTAAGGCCAAAAAACCCTCTTCTTCTAACTACTGTCTTCTTCTTTGTTGGGTTCTTCCTTATCAATATGAGAGTGTGTTTGCAGATATGTAACACCAAGTAAATGTATGGTAATGACAGGTATAAGTATTTTATTTTACATCAGGTAGATAGCTATTAACAATTACCAACTGTAAATTAGCATATTGGGTCTAAGTCAACCAATGGTAAATATTCACAGAAAATTATAACTATTTTTATTTATGACCTAAATCAAATCCCAAATAGATTCCTCACCATGAAAGGTATGGCCCTACAGATATCCCTTGGATTCATCCTTTAAAGGGAGCCAATAGTAACAATGTATTTAGATATTAATAATAGAATTAATACCCAGCTGATAATCCCATAGGATGAATATAGATTGTCTACTCAACATTCAGCAATAATTATCCAACCAAGATATCCTTCCACCTCACTACTTTATATTTACCAATAGTCCCCACAAATGTCTTTGGGCAGAGCCCCTATCAATTTAGTGGACTTTACTTCTCCTAAGAAGTCTCACAATGTTCATCTAATTTGGTTGTCAGTAATCTATTTGTGTTTATTGTGGGCTTATTTACATTCCTTAGGAAGTGCCACCTCTAATTATTATAATTAACTACTCTGATCAAATTAGAAGTGGACTTATTTTCAACATACTAGGGAAGGGCCACATGATAACTAATTAATCTAATTATAAATAATAACTTAGGTGGACTTATTTACAACACACTAGGGAAGGGCCACATGATATCCAATTAATCTACTTGTAATAATAATTTGGGTGGACTTATTTACAACTCACTAGGGAAGGGCCACACTTACCAGAGACAATGAATTGCTTGCAGACCATATGTGATGGTTCACATTGAGGTTCAATCAGCTATGGTGAAGTTAACTTGTCCAGGATTTAGATTAGATTAGAGGGCTCCTTTTCACCAGTGTAAGTAAGTCTCAGTAGTTGAATTCCCCAAAATTCCCACTAAAGTCCAATAGCATTTAAATAAGGCAAAGTCAAAATTTGATTCAAGTTTTTGCTTCTTGATTCTCAGATTAGATTTAGGAGTAATAAAGCAAGACTCAATTGTACAATCTTGACTGCTGAAATAAGCTGAATTGAGTGGATCAGTCTGAGTTAGGTTGGCAATGTTATACAACTTTTAACTCAGCCTGATGTTCCTCAATTACTGGTTGAATAAAAGGTAGCTACTATCCAGACCAAAGTAATGGGTCAGTGTAATAGTATTCTAATAATAGTGATGGAAAAATTTGATAATTAAATGGTCAAAATACTTCCCTTTGCTAAGCTTTCTAGTCCAAATAATGGCCTCAATGTATAGCTAGTTGAATATGAGGGGAACTACCACTCTAGATTGACCGGGCTAACTGATTGAGTAGGTCAACCAACCAAATTAGAACTATCAGTGTTCTGCCAAACACTCATTCTCTATCCCTAATATGAGGGTATCACAATAGCAGTGAGCAAAATCACTGGTTCAAAGTGGCAAGATGAAGGTTATTTGTCCTTTTCATATTACCTTTAATTACAACATCCCCCATTTACCTAAACTACTTGAACAAGTAATTACACAATCTCTCTTACAAGGACAATGATAGAATTAAACACCTCGTGGGCAGCTCCGGGTTATCTTGGACTTTCAAAGCTGCTTGAATGGAGCTGACAAGTTTCATTTACCCTTGTCCTTCCAACTTATAGGAAATTTTCCCCTTTACAGCACCACGGAATAGGGAACAGGTGTGGAGACTTCTTCTCAGGGGTTCAATGAAGATGCTGAATAGCTGTGGCCTTGATAGTTAAACTCCTCCCTATCATCAACATCGGTTGTGAAAATTGTGGGAATCAACAAATGGAGATCTCTTCCCATCCAGGCAATGGGACGAGTAGATCAAAGAGGTCCAAGGCTCTGGGCTATATGACTGGCCATAAGCTTTGGTTCATAAATCCTTTATTCCAACAATTTAGGTTGTTGAAATAAGAGTGGAGTGGGTCAAATTGGAGGCCAGACTGAGGGAAAAAGATCATACCTTCATAAGCCTCCAAACATACTATCCAATGCTTGAGCATAACATGAACAATAATTCTCAACCCTTCAATAACTATCCACATAGTCAAGTTCTAAAGCTTTTATTCAAAATATACTCAGATTAATCAGAAACATGAATTTGACTACAGTAGCTTATAGCTACTATAATAGAAAAGCATAGGGCTTGAACAAATCCTAAGCTACTTGACTGCATCACCATTTACAGACTTCTCCGTAATTACTTAGTACTCTCTTTAGGAAATCTGGTTCAAGTTGCATCATACCTCGTGTTGGTAGTGCAAACCAAATCCTTTAATACCAAGTTTAGCTTGGCCCAAACGTGTGGAACCAGTCCTGGGATGTCAGGCTAGAACGTTGACCATAGTAAAGTCTTTTCTCATGGTCTCAAATGAAAATTCAATGATTTAATATATCTTTTAACAAGACATAACTGCACTTCATCTGAAATATATAAAAAGAATTAGGAGAACAATGTTGAGCAGGATTCCTTTGAATCCTTGTTTCAGTGGGTTGGCAAACTGCAGTCTGTAGTCTGTAGGACCTCTGGAGATTATTCTGCTCTTATATGTTGCACAAATTTACCTACTTATAGAGTGTGTATCTTGCATTTGGAACACTGGTTATTGTGGGGACTGCAGACTGCTCAAGTCTATTCAGAGAACATGAACTAGAAACATTGATTAACCCTATGATACAGACTATGGTACTTGTTTGAGAATCTTACTTACCTATTTGGATACTTGGAGCTTCTGTGCTGTTTTCAGCAGGCCACAGCGTGGCTACCGCCTGGCCCACATCTGTGGGGACACTCCATTTGTGCTGCAGCACCACATTTACATGTTGTGACCTCATTCCCAAGTTGATTCCTGGCTTGGCATAGTGGTTGAGTAGGGAGTTTTCTGTAGCTGACAATTTAATAATGAGTCATAAAACTTCTCTATGGATGCTTCAAGAAACTATAGAAGAAGCCCTAGCTAATATACACACGTTGATTGCTCACCTTCCTCACTAACTCCTAGCACTGAGGAAAAGGTAGATGACACTGCAGGTTGCAAGCCTCTATGCACTAGATCCTCAGGTGACTTGATTGGTGGTGATGGTAACAATAGGCAGGCAGGCACAATAGGCAGGAGATAGAGCTATAACAGCAAACTGGTCTGATAGTAATGGGAAATTAATATCAAACCTATTTTTGTGATGGTAGCTATGTGATAACAATGTGACACTTAGTGAGGACATTTTTTTTTTAATGCAAACAGAAATCATGACTATCATAATGAAATTGTCAACAAATCAAGTAACTCTTCTTCTATTTGCTAACAAATGAACTTGGAAGAAAAGATTGTTCTGCTGGTTTCTCACCTCTTTTTCTTGCCTTTGCAGCCTCCTCTAGCAATGCCACACACCCATGAGGAGCATCAAAGCTGTGGGAGGCCAGCACTGTTGCTCCTCATAGAGGATGCCAATTTCTTCATAAAAATTGTGTACTTCAGATTTGATCAAACACTTTTTTATGTTGTGATGACTTGCTCTCAGCTTTTTAATTTTTATTTAGTAATTTGGAGGAAAATGTTGGTGTAGGGAGTCACTCCCATTCATCAAATGCTGAGAGTCACTCAAGACCATAGTAGATATTTAATCATTCAAAGTTCTATTTTGGAATTTATTAATTTTACCCACTCTTGTTGCAGGCACTGAAGAGCAATGACCAGGAGTGCCTGCAGTCTGTGCCTGATGGGCAGTTTCTGGTGTACAGTAAGCAACGGCCTCTGCTGGAGCCTTATGTACACAGCGTGGATCACAATGCAAGTGAAGCCATGCTGGGCATCAATAGTGCATTCTTTGGCAACACAGTCATGCATAGCTCTGAAGGACCACCACACCAAATAGCATGGCTATCTTACCCAGGTTGGTTTGGTGATAGCTATTTCTTTTGTTATTGTTGCTAAAGGTTAGCCTATTTTATACAACTAGCGACCTACAGGATAGCAGACTTCGGCATCTAATGAAAAGAAAGGTCGATTATTGAACTAAAAGTATTAAAAAGGAGATTCAATTTAGGCTGAAAGCATCGACCGGGGTGACTCCCCGCAGTCGAAAACCTGGGGTGACTCCCCGCACCCTCCTTTTGGGCACCAAAATGTCGGAAATCACAATATTTGACTACGGGACTTGAAAGAGCAGGTCTTTGTTAGTAAGTATCAGCTACTTGTAGAAATTCGATGCGCGCACAGAATTTGTGAAAAATCACCAGAGTGAAGGTGTGTTTTTCAGATCCCCGATAATTTTGGTTTGGAAAAATTGATGTTCCGAAAACTTTGATGCTGTGGCTAGAGTTTCCATTGGATTAGAGCCAAATTTGGTGGTGATACTCCAAATATGGTGTAGTTTGTTGCGTAAGAAGGATTTTGGAAAAAAATGTAAATTTTTGTAGATTTATACAAATATACAACTGCAGGGAGTCACCCCAGGGAAAAAAATCAGGGGTGACTCTCCGCTCCTATTTTGTTATTAAATATCTTTGTTTTTCTTCAATGAAAAGTAATTAAATGCAATTCCACACACATATAATGACATCTGGAACTAAATGACCCACAATAATGACATCACAGCTAATTTCAATATGCGTAACTTATTTTATAATGAACCGATATTTTTACCACATGGTGACAAGTCTTTGCTTAAGTGTCAACATATGTTTAGTGCCCAGGAACTATATTTTTTTCATCATATTTTCATATCTAGATAACAGTACCTGACCTAGCATGACTTGTATTCATGTTAATGCAATACATTTGCTATAGAATTGAATTTTTTTTTAACCTGTTTTATTGTATCATTAAAAAGATTGTTCTTGCGTAATATTAGCTAATTTGCCAATACTTTAGGGTCATAATTAGTTCAGGATGTAGAGAAATGACTTCCAGTATAGTTAGATTGCAATTATTGGAGGAAAATTTTGTTTCCTGCTGAGAAATCTGAAAAAATAATTCCTTCGACAGTCAAGTATGATGGCATCAAAAGACCAGCATAAAAAAAAGACCTGTCAGACGTAATATTTTACGTAAAATTTTATTACAAGCAACTGATATATACTTATCAGTACTCTCAAAACTTTTTTAATTTGCGTTTCAAATATTGATATATGGGGACTGCGAGGAGTCACACTGTTCGGTGCGGGGAGTCACCCCTGATTTGGGGTCGTAGCTTGCCGCACAGTTTTTTGTAAAAACTTTTTTTGGTTATTGATAGAATATTGAAGCTTATGGTGCTCCATGGTCATAATAGTAGCTATACACACGGTAAATACAAAGTTTCTCAGCCGCGTAATTTTTAAGTTATTCCCAAGTATGCGCAAAATGCGGGGAGTCACCCCGGTCGACGCTATTGTTCATTTTGTGGTAGCTAGATGACTGCAAATTCAAACTGCAAATATTATTGGTGGTTGGTATAAAACCAAGAATTTATATGACTTGTGAAAGCTTCCTACCATCAATGTAGCTAGCTAATCCTGAAATTATTACTAACTGGTAGCTTTCTGTTCTTAATGGACTGTTTTGATCCAAAAATTGCATGTTAAGGTCAGTTTCTAAATCATATTGCCTTTGACCTGGAACAGGCAGTGATGTGTAAAGTTCTGTAGCTATCTAGATACTTTGGACAATACAAAGCATCGCAAAGATGTAAGCAATGGCAAATGCCCACCCTAGCTGCTCAAGAGGCAAGGTCATGGAGCCTGCCAAACCAACACCAACTCTGCACACACCAACCCGGATTTTGACCACCGGGACCAGGCTCCTGTCATGTCCAACCATCTCTTATTTTGTTTATTATACTGCCAAATAATAATATGCATACCAATTATAACATACTGCCAAATAATAATATGCATTCCAATTATAACTGACACATCTGTGTCCTGATGAGGCCTGAACTTACATCCTGAGATGCAAACAATGAAAAAAATCATGTTAATTATTGTTTGAGACTTTTTGAAAATAATGAACTCAGGCCCATAGAAACAAAATTATTTTTAGTTTACTTCATTAGCGTTGACTGCGGTGACTTCCCGCGTTTTCCTCATACTTTAAAATAATTAAAAAAGTACAAGGCCTAGAAACTTTGTAAATACCGTGTGTAAAGCTACTATTATGACCATGTAGCACTGTGAGTTTCAACATTCTATCATCAACTAAAGAAGAGTTATTTACATAAAAATGTGCGGCGAGCTATGGCCCCTAATCGGGGGTGATTCCCCGCACCGGACGCGGTGATTCCCCGCACCCTCCATATATCAAAAGTTAAAGAGTGCCAATAGAAAGAGCATGCCTATATTAGTATATATCAGTTGCTTTAAATGAAATAATGTATAAAATATTACGTCTGACAGGTCTTTTTAATGTTTGTCTTTTGCTGCAGTCATACCTAACTGTCAAAGGATATTTTTCTCCTGAATTCACAGTGGGAAATAAGGTTTTTCTTTAATAATTGCAGACTAACTTTACTGGAAGTCATTCATCTACATCCTGAACTAATTATGATCCTAAAGTATCAGTAAATGAGTGAATATTACTAAAAAAACTATAATTTTTTTTAACCGATAAAACAAGTAAAAACTTTGTTTCTTCAATTCTATAGTAAACTAATTGCAATAACATAAAATACAAGGCATGCTAGGTAAGGTATTGATATCTTGATATGAAAATCTGATGAAAAAATATCGTTCCTGGGCCTAGACTTGTCCCCATGTGTTATAAACATTGGGTAATTATAAATTAGTTATGCCATTTGAAATTAGCTGTGGTGTTATTATTTTGGGTTATTTACTCCCAAATGTCATTATATGAGTTAATAATTGCCTTAATTACTTTTCATTTAAGAAAAAATGAAGATATTTCTTAACAAAATAGGTGCTGAGAATCACCCCCGATCGTATTTTCACCTGGTGATTCCCCGCGGTTCTATATTTGTATATATATATTTATATATCTTCAAAAGTTTACATTTCTTTTCAAAATCCTTCTTACTCAACAAACTACAACATATTCCAAGTATCACTACCAAATTTGCCCTAATCCAATGGAAACTAGCCACAGCCTTGAAGTTTGCGGAACATATATTTTTCCGTACCATAATTATCAGGGACCTGAAGAACACACCTTCACTTTAGTGATTTTTCATCAATTCTGTACGCGTATCAAATTTTTACAAGTAGCGGATACTTACTAACAAAGACCTGTTCTTTCAAGTCCTGTAGTCAAATAGTGACATTTCCGACTTTTTGTTGCTCAAAAAGGGGGGGGGGTGCAAAGGGTCACCCCTATGTTGCCGACCGCGGGGAATCCCTCCCGGTCGACGCTAGCTCATGAAGCATTAAAAAAACAGCTCAGCTAATAAAAATTTGAAAGAATGTGTCTTTGTAGGTTATGGTTACATTATAATTTCTGCAGCAACTAGGATACATAGTAATTTGATTCATTTTCCATCAAGTATTTATTCTCCTGGTCCTAGTGGAGACACAATGGTATACACAGTGCTGTTGTTGTTTCAATCAGGAGTATGATGAATGTCATACGTCATTCAAAATGGGGTCACACCCTAATTTCAAAGTAGTATGTGCTTCTGTCTACTTGACTCCGTTTTTTGGAGCGGCAGTTATTAGAAAGACAACATATTTGCCTGTTCTGAAATTTAAAACTCTCCTTTGATGTGTAACATTGATCGGTGTGTTTCTGCATTAGGTATCAAATGTAGTGTGTATTACTCCTTCTCACCTGCCCTCAAACTATCGTTATTTCTTTGTTTCAGTTTGACTAGTCACTCATCAATCAATATTATATCATTCAAACAAGCATGGCTGTAGTGAACCGTTGGTATTTGATTGCTCCATTCCTATACATTGTTATGGGACATGCACCGCTTGACAACCAAATAGGCTTGTTTGCCTAATGGGTCCATGTTATGAGCACGTGACCACAGCATCCCATCACAGTGCTTCACTTGCAAGGTGGTCACTGGTGATAGAGGCAATTGTAAACCACTGTCAAAAGACCTATTATCTCACTTAAAGTCACCCATCATATTTGACAAATTATGTATTGTTAACCATCGATAAGATGATATAAAATATTTTAAGTCCAAAATGAAAGCCATATACAGCAAGCTATTTTTTTTAAAAGAACACATGTTGAACTGAACTGTTTTACATCTCCACTCATGAGTGTCATGCATAATTCCAGGCCTGCACTGCTGTGTGACTTGTTAACCACTCAGCCACAGCAGTCCCCTATCTAGGTACTTTCATGGGGCATGATAAATCTCACCAATAATTTTTGACAGGAACCGGCTAATTCATTTATATATATATTTCCAGAGGTCCGTCAGCTGTGTCTCGACATCTTTGTGAGCAGTGTACTGCTAGACCTCTCGCCATCTGGTCAGCCCAGATATGGTGTACAGGTGAGTTGAGCGGAGCATGGGAGGGGTTGCTATGTGAATGAGGAATCATGACTGTATGGATGAGGTATTGTCACAGGAGTGTTGTACCAATAGTAGGGATGTGCAGTACCAAAGATCCAAGATGCAAGGTGTATTGAAGTATCAGGATAAGGGTGAGTGCTTTAAAAGAGAAGTTGTGGTATTGGTTTGTACAGAATTGCCAGAATGGATGCTGTTAGAGCTGTGCTGGGAAATGGAAGCTGTTAGATCTTGGCCTAAGACCTTCATCAACGAGAAACGTTTTTTTGTGGTATCTGCACTAGGAAAAGGTTCAGTATGCTACTAATACTTCTTGATGAAGAATCAATCTATGCTGATACCATTGATTCATAAAAATAATTATTTTGTGGCATATTAATACCAATAACTTTAATTATTTTTGATACATTTCAATCCAAGATGACTAACTTGATTGACACATGGCTACCCGCATAAATATTGTTAACATGATATATGAAAATTTCTATTTAGGGGTGATGATTAGGCCCAAGTAACTACCACTGGCTGCAATAAATTTGTATCAATCAGATAATCATTGCATTTTTATGGACTGCACTTCATTTACAACTTTATGTAAAGGGTAAATCAAAGATAAGAATCAAATTGTTTCTCTGTAAAAGTCAAATTTGATGAGTAATTCAACAGCCCACTTTGAACCAATGTACAGCCTGTCCCAATGACTGAGACCTGGTAGTAATTGAGTTGAAACATGCATATAGAAGGTCAAATCCTTGAGAATAGGATTGCTGACGGTAAGAGGCTCCTCACTCTCATGCATTTGCACACCAAAACCTAGCCCTCTGAATAAAAAAAACATACCTAAATTTGTCATATACATTTACTTGTCAACTCTAATACCCCATTTTGCTCAAGAGTTTATTTTGTTTCATTCTTGTGGGCATCCATTTTTCTCTCTATATGCCTGTATCAACGTTTCATACTGTGGCAAAGTATCAATTGTTTTCTCAATTCTGATGCCACCAAAAGCTTAGATACCCACAGATATGGATACTTTGGCTCAGCTCTTAATTGGATGAGACAATTAGGGATGCACTATCTGATTGAAACATCACATTTTTGCCAACTTTCTTTCCCAGTATTGATCTCCCACCTTTGTTGCCTTCTGGCAGCCCCACAGATCAGCAAATAGGTTGTGAAAGGACCTGGGAGTCGGGTACAGCTACCCGCGCTGGTTTACATAAGATAACCACAATACAAATACAAAAATGGAAACTTTTTTATTATTATGCACTACTGGCTAACCATGTACAGCCAAGTACAAGATAAAAATAAATCAAACCGATCTCCAAACCTGTGCAATATTAGCTTAGTGTGACAGGGATTTCTAGCATGACCACATGCACAGGGCCACAGTCACAGACACAACACACCTAACTCCCAAACCAGAACTGCAATCACCATCAACCCCAGAAGCTGCCAAGGCACAACTGCCTGTTACTGCTGTGGCAGGACCATCAAATATCAGTAAAAATTACAACTCAACCAATACATAGAATGATTTCTCCAAGAATCAACCAGCAACCTCTAGAGTTTAGACTCTGCATCTACCATGTAGGCTAGGAGACTATTCCACTGCTCTGCACTTTGACACCAAACGTAATTTTTTTCTTGTCACTAGTGCACGTATGCATCAGAAGTTTATATGGATGACCACAAGTTCTCTGCTCAGGAGCCAGTTGTTACCTTGATGATCTACATCCCACTGAAAACAAAGGAAGTTCAGCCTAGATAGATTGTCCACATCTGATAAGCCATCCATGCATATGGTCCAAAGTCTCTGAGTGACTCTAGCCACCTTATCTCACTGAGGTGACCAGTATTCTCCATACTTGAACAATAGTTTAAGAGGCCAAATGTGCAGCACTAGTAGAAAAAGTTTAATCATGGCTCCTTCAAACAGTAGATCTGAGCAGGTTATTAGCTAATTAATAAAAGCCTGCCTGCAGTCATGTATTTGCCGTTTCATCCTTGTCTCTTCAGCCAATTAAGGCTGAGTGCCATCAAGATGGTAGCTCCCTACCAGAATATGGGTTCCAGCTCACACCACTCCTTGAAACCACAGCCTCAAAACACTTCACTGCAGTACTTACCCACGCAAACAGGCAACACATACCCGCCGGGTTTGTTCGTGGCTTCAACCCGGCTTTCTCGGCCCACATTAAGCACAAAATTCAGCAGCAAAATCATTTCCGTAATTTACATTTCACCAATGACCGAATCACACTGATTCAAACCCTAAATGCTGAAATATATGCAGATATTTGTGAGCAACAAACCAACCTCTAGCAGGATGTGCTTGCAAACACGAACTTCTGAACCTCACCATCAAAATTAGGAAAACTCATTCAAAGCCTCAACAACAAAAACACAAACCACATGGATACTCATGCGACACATGCCACCTACCACACAATCCAGACAATAAGAGGATCCAGACAAAAAGAGGATTCTCGAACAGTTACATAAATTACAGATCGACCCAAACATCTAATCTCCTTTTACATCAGCCATGACCATAGCCGCCATCCGCCAGACTAAAAACTCGTCAGCAACGGGTCCAGATGGCATATCATACATTTCGGTCTTCACGCTATCGCGACCCTCACAGACATCTTCAACTTTTCCGCACTTCATAATACAGTACCCAACACCTGTAAACAATTGAAAAATATACTCATCCAGAAACCCATCAAAGCTACCACAGATCCAGTCTCATACAGACCCATTTCTCTTCTCCCAAGCCTCTCGAAAATCTTTGAGAGACTGGTTCTAAACAAAATGAATGCCTACATCCCACTCTCCCACACACAACACGGTTTCAGGACCCAACACTCAACAACCACTCTCCTCACCAACCTCACCCAGACCATCCATGAACGCCTGAACAAAACAAAGCCAGCCAAATGAACCCTGGTATGCACCATCGCAAATTGTAAGGCTTTCAAAACAGTTCCAACTCACGTCCTCATAAACAAAATACTGAACACAAAGCTACATCCAAACGGAGCCACAAGGCTCTGTCCTTTCCCCCTCACATTTTAATGCCTTCATGCTCGACCTGGCAATTCCAACAGAACCCAACACCTACATCATCTCATAGGCAGACTACCTTACAATTACCACGCAACACCACAAGCACGAGATCGCCGCTGCACACCTCCAGAAGTACCTGAACTCTCTTGGTCTGTCTGCTGGATAATAGAATGAGGGTGTCTGCTAGCAAGTCTTCCCGAACACAGTGTTCAACCCCATGTTGTGCTTAACAACACTTGCATACCCCACAGTCCCACTAGCACTATCCTTGGAATAACTTATGACATGGGGATGACATTTAAACCTCACACAAACAACATTGGCACTAAAGCCATACCAGGACTGAACGTGTCCCCGGTACTTACCACAACCACCTACGGTCACTCCAGGCAATTTATTACAACGCTATTTAAACAATTTATTAGGTCCATCCCCTCCTTCCCAAACACCGCCTGCTGTTCTAACCTTGCACCCACACATATTAATTCCTTATAAAGGAGACGGAACACGGCCTTGCACATCGCAATGGGCTGTACACAGTCCACCCCAATTTCCAACCTGCATAAGGAAACCAAGGTCCTCCTTCTCAAACATCATCTTGATATGAAAGGGACTCAATTTTTAACAAAATTGTAGACCAGAAACATCCCTGCCACCACCTACTGAACCCCCATCAAACCAACTGACACCTACAAAACACACCAGCAACACACTTCGACCACCACCACACGACCATTCATCGTCCTACAGACAACACATCTATGCACAAACAGATACAAAAACACACTTCACAGCCCTTTCTTTGTGTGCACACAGAGTTAACACTTTCCTGTGGGGTCACCCGCCTGAGGTGGGGCTGCCCAGAGAGGACAGGGTCCACCTCTTGCTGCTGAGGTGTGAGAACCACACCTCACCAGTCATACCAGCTTAGACTTGGGAATCTCCCTTCCGACCTCTGTTTGTGATGCAGGGGTTCGCCCGAAACGGTCGAGCGTGCTATGACGTCGTGCCCAGCCGTAGCATCCGGCCGACTCGACCACAATATAACGTGGGTTCGTGATCTGTGGGAACGCCAGAGAGGTAGCATCGGCTTTCGCAGGGAAGTAGGCATGATATGTGTCTGCATTTGCTGAAACATCCATAACATGCACATGTCGGTGGGTTCCCATGCTTCGGGTTGTGCATTGGCTGTGGCTCCTCCATTGCAGGGGGAGTTGGGGTTGAGCAACAGCAACAACAACAACAACAACAACAACAGACAAATCTCATGATGTCACACTTGCCTATATTCAGTCTGAGGTTCCATTAAGCTACAAAAAAAGACCTGCCACATCTAAGTTCTCCTAAAGGGAAGCCACACCTGATGTAGCCTGTTCATAATCCCCCTTACACTCCAGATACAACATAAAAATGTCATCAAATACTCTGAATGGAGGACAAAACATATTAATCAGTAATTCCGACTAGTGTGACTCCCGAAATTTTCCGCATAGTTTGGAATAACTTGAAAAGTATGTAACCTAGAAGTTAAGTATTTACACTGTGTAGCTAAAACCACTATTATGACCATTTAGCAAAATTTGTTTCTATGTTCTATAAACATCCCTAAATAAGTTATTTGATGAAAAGACTTGTCAGGTTGCTTGAATCTATTCAGAGAAGATGGGCCAGAAACATTGAATGACTTTGTTATGTAGACTGGGGTATTTGTTTTAGGAGCCTGGATTTTTTTATGTTGAAGGTTGTGTTCTGAGAGCTGACCTGATGATATATTGGAAAATTGTGCATGGTACTTCAAAGAATTTGTTGAAGATATTTGTATTTGCTACCTGAGTTAGTAATAGGGGTCATTTGTTATAATTGATTTACTCTCCAGATGCTCGTCAGATTACTGTAGTAGGACCTTCAGTGTGAGATGTTGCTGTGTGGAAAAACACGCCTGCTGGGATAGTGCAGTTCACAGACTTGACTTGCTACAAGCAAGCCCTAGCTGAGCTGATGGATGATATTTTTTTCCAAATTTGCCTCACCTAATTGTTTAATCTGTATATATA
>SDVV010007745.1:0-17589 GCA_016164225.1 Gammarus roeselii | reverse complement strand
AGAACCCGACACAGTGAGCAATGATACTGTGATGCTCGTTTGTTTCCTAAGTCAGGGCCTAAAGAATTCTTAACTTTGATAATTATTTGGCCTCCGCAATGGTCATATCTTTTTTATTGGCATCGTTCTTGTCATATCCTGATAAAGAGAACTAAATTTAATTGTGAAACTGCTATAGTGAGGGATTTTTTTTAGATGGGATAGGGTAGAATCGGAGAGTGGAGAGGGTGAGAGGACTGCTTAAAAATTTCCACCTTCACTACAGATGCCTTTCGCTATCTCTCGTTTGTAAAGCCATCATGCAACGAGCATCTCTAAGCCAGCCTGTCGGGCGGCCTTAAACATAACAAATGAGTTTTATCTCGTTCCTCATTAGCAAACACTTAAATTCTTGTCAGAAAGACCGAATTCTCGTATATTTTCCTCTGCCTCAAGACGAATGAGTTAGACGTGACCGCACCGCCTGACCGCAGCTGGCCGCAGCTCGCCTGACATATTTATGCATATTTTTATGCTGGCCTTCGACAGCGGGACCGATAACGCTTGGTGTTGCAGCAGCTGGCACTTACTATGAGCTGGTCTCTAAATACAATAGAACCCGATAATTTGCGGTTATGTTCTGCTTACGTTGTTAAATGTACGACAGTGCGTAATACAAGTTAAAAGGTGCTAGAGTGTTTGTGCAGCGATATCGTTTGCGGTTCAACGTTCTTTTGAAATATTACGATGAGTCTAAACACTTGGTCAATTTGTTTCGTTCATGGCTCTCGTGGGTCTTTGAACGGCAAGTTCTTCTCTGTTCAGGTTGCCATCAGGTGCAACCTAATGATTCAACTGCTCTGTTATGGGGTAGATCTTGACTAGATTTGTGTATGCAACAGATGCAGGTAACTGATGCAGGTGCTCCCAGGTTTTGATTCGCTTTATTTTCAAGACATCGACACAAATCTTCGACACCATAACTGGTCGTGATAGCTAGATTACTTGATCAAGTTACTGGCCATGATAACCAGGTTACTTGATCAAGTTACTGGTCATAATAACTAGGTTACTTGATCAAGTTACTGGTCATGATAACTAGGCTACTTGATCAAGTAAACGGTCATGATAACTAGGTGACTTGATCAAGTTACTGATCATGATAAATAAGTTACTTGATCAAGTTATTGGTAATGATAATTAGGTTACTTGACCAAGTTACTGGTCATGATAACTAGGTTACTTGATCGAGTTACTGGTCATGATAACTAGGTTACTTGATCAAGTTACTGTTCGTGATAACTAGGTTACTTGATCAAGTTACTGGTCGTGATAACTAGGTTACTTGATCAAGTTACTGGTCATGATTACTAGGATACTTGATCAAGTTACTGGTCATGATAACTAGGTTACTTGATCAAGTTACTGGTCGTGATAACTAGGTTACTTGTTCAAGTTACTGATCATGATAACTAGGTTTCTTGATCAAGTTACTGGTCGTGATAACTAGGTTACTTGATCAAGTTACTGGTCGTGATAACTAGGTTACTTGATCAAATTACTAGACATGATAACTAGGTTACTTGATCAAGTTACTGGTTGTGATAACTGGGTTACTTGATCAAGTTACGGGTTGTAATAACTAGGTTACTTGATCAAGTTACGAGACGTGATAACTAGGTTACATGATCAAGTTACTGGTCATAATACCTAGGTTACTTGATCAAGTTACTGGTCATGATAACTAGGTTACATGATCAAGTTACTGGTCGTGATAACTAGGTTACTTGATCAAGTTAATGGTCGTGATAACTAGGATACCTGATCAAGTTACTGGTCATGATAACTAGGTTACGCGATCAAGTTACCGGTCATGATAACTAGGTTACTTGATCAAGTTACTGGTCATCATAACTAGGTTACTTGATTTAGTTACTGGTCATGATAACTAGGTTACTTGATCAAGTTACTGGTTATGATAACTAGGTTACTTGATCAAGTTACTGCTCGTGATAACTAGGTTACTTGATCAAGTTACTGGTCGTGATAACTAGGTTACTTGATCAAGTTACTGGTCGTAATAACTAGGTTACTTGATCAAGTTTCTGGTCATGATAACTAGGTTACTTGATCAAGTTACTGGTTATGATAACTAGGTTACTTGATCAAGTTACTGGTCGTGATAACTAGGTTACTTGATCAAGTTACTGGTCGTGATAACTAGGTTACTTGATCAATTTACTAGTCATGATAACTAGGTTACTTGATAAGTTACTGGTCGTGATAACTAGGTTACTTGATCAAGTTACTGGTCATGATAACTAGGACTTGATCAAGTTACTGGTCATGATAACTAGGTTACTTGATCAAGTTACTGGTCATGATAACTAGGTTACTTGATCAAGTTACTGGTCGTGATAAATAGGTTATTTGATCAAGTTACTGGTCGTGATAAATAGGTTACTTAATCAAGTTACTGGTCGTGATAAATAGGTTACCTGATCAAGTTGCTGGTCGTGATAACTTGAGCAACGGACTTGATCAGGTTGATGGCGTGCACATTCTCCTGGGACCCTACATGGTGATAGGGGCCGGGTATCTACACTGCTACCTCCCAGGAAAAGATCTATACCGCTGCGCTGATTATAGTGCATTTAATAGATTATACTTATTGGTAATTTTTGCTACATGGGACCGAGGCTGGAATAGAATTGAATTTGGAAACGTTTTATGTGCCCAACGATTACTATATTGTTCTAAAAGATATCACTTTAATGCATTCCGGTGAAAGTGAAAATGTCAAACCCAGAATACGGCAATTCATTTCAGATCATAACAATGAAAAGGCCGATTTAAAGCCGTTGGTATTTTTTTCTTTCAATTAATTCTCTAACATAAAAATGACACCCTCCTTTAATCTCTATACCGTCAAGGAGCGGCTCAAGACGTAAGTTAGTATTGTTATATCATGTGAGATGATTTTTTTTTTATATATTCGTTGTATAATTGGGAAAAAATATAGGATGCTCCAAAATATATTGATCCAGTAATAAATACAATGCAGGTTCCTTCGACAGTTTATACAATCATGTCATGATACTCATTTCAAATCAATTATATACCGTATTCCCTCATTGCAAAATTGCGATCCCTATTTTTATTTTACTTAGTAAGTTTCATCTTTCCAGACGTCAACCAAATTATTCATATTAATACGTAGTGTATGGTTAAGAAATATTACTTTCTTCTTGCATTGATTGACAATGAGACACTTGCTATATCCCACCACTGAGTGTACGACATTTAGACACTTGATATATCCCACCACTGATTGTACGACATTTAGACTCTTGATATATCCCACCAATGAGTGTACGACATTTAAACACTTGATATATCCCACCACTGAGTGTACGACATTTAGACACTTGATGAATTCCACCACTGAGTGCACGACATTTAGACAATTGATATATCCCACCATGGAGTGTACGACATTTAGACACTTGATCCATCATCCCACCGAATTGAAGCCACCAAGACGAATTGAAACCATCAACACAGGGAACTTTTCACCCACCAAAGTTGTTAAATATATACATAAACTGACAGTCACAAAATCTCCAGGTTCAGACCAAATTCATCCTAGAATTTTGAAGAGACTATAAATAAAATCACCGAACATTTTCACCCAATCTCTCACAAATGGCACCTGCCCCTTAAATGGAAAAAAGCCAATGTTACCCCAATTTTTAAGAAAGGGGACAAAAAGAGTCCCGGCAACTACCGTCCAATTAGTCTCACAGCAGTCATTGGGAAGTTGATGGAAAGTTTGATAACGGATAAAATTACAGAATTTTTATAATCAAACAAACTAATTGGCGACTCTCAGCATGGCTTTAGAAACAACTGTTCCTGTCTTACGAACCTGCTACTTTTTTCAAGAATATAATAGAAATCCACAACCCAAAATCTCCAATCGATATCATTTACCTTGACTTTCAAAAGGCCTTTGATAAAGTCCCCTACAAGCGACTAATTAGTAAGCTGCATAGTACCGGTATTCGAGGCGAGCTTAACAACTGGATAAAATGCTGGCTTACGGACAGATGGCAGCGAGTTGTACTTATCGGAGCTTCCTCTCCCTGGGGTGATGTTGCCAGCGGCGTGCCTCAAGGATCCGTGTTAGGTCCCGTTCTCTTTACAATATTCATTAACGATTTCGATAGCAACGTACTCTCACACATTAGCAAGTTTGCAGATGACACTAAGATAGGAGGAAGAGTATAAACTGAACTAGAGTGTCAGCAGATCCAACCAGACTTGAACAAAATGGTTGATTGGTCAGATAAATGCACATATGTAGGTCCTCATAAACTCAAGCACAAATATTCAATGTCCGGAAAGAAACTCATTCCTGTCACCGAAGGGAGAGATTTAGGTGTCATCATTAGTAACGACTTGAAACGTAGCAAGTAAGTAGCGATGCCGCCAAGAAAGGTAACAAAATGCCAGGCATGATATCCCGCACTATCTCGTACAAAAACAGAGACAGTATGGTCAAGTTATACAATGCCTTTGTTAGACCTCATCTCGAGTATTCCGTTCAATTTTGGTCTCCGTATCATAGAAAAGACGTTATTAAATTAGACAAGGTTCAACGCAGAGCTACTAAACTCATCCCTTCGCTGCGGAAAAAATCGTATGAAGACAGGCTACGTGAACTCAATCTTTATTCGCTAGAGAAACGTAGAGTCAGAGAAAACATGATTGAAGTGTGGAAGTTTATGAAGGGTAAGGGAAACGTCGACCGAGTGAGTCTTTTCACTCTAGATACGAACGGAGTGACTAGAAACAATGGATACAAAATCGTTGAGAAACGTTTCTCACTCGACATCACGCGCAATTTTTCCACATATAGAGTTGTCAAAGAATGGAACAAACTTCCAGCGGAGGTTGTAAACAGCAATACAATCGAAACGTTCAAGTCTCGGCTCGATAAGTTCTACATAAATCGCCGATAAACAGCTAAACCGTTCCCTTTCCTGTTGTTATGAAAACAGAAATGGCACATGAAGTTTTCTTAGACGTTCTACTTCATAACTGGCTATCGTGCAATCAAAAGGCAACCTAGTTTGGGCCAATAGGCCTGTTGTTGTTTTCCTACACTTGTAAACACTTTTAATCACTCTCAGACCATCCTCTGCAATTAGACCCTACAGCTGGGCCCAAGCCCCGTCCAGCTGGCGGTTCTCCCATACAAATCACCGCTGACACCGTTGCATGGAGCCAGGGCGCCTCTTTACATAGACAGTCACGTGACCCTGTGCCTTATCAAGATACGATGGCCAGACTTATTGCCGTGAGATAAGGCATAACACTGGCAGGGCGGCTGATGGGGGTGAAGTTATGAGCGGAATGTCTTCTTCTGGGTGATGAATGCAGATATTGATCCGCATTGGGGGAAATATGATAGATATTGCTACGTTAGGCAATACAAAAGAATGGTTTCTTGGAGCGGAGAGTCGAAAAGCAGCGTGTAATTGTTGAGCACAGTAAAAGAAGGGTCAGATATTAGTAGTTGGGCAGCGTGTAATTGTTGAGCACAGTAGAAGAAGGGTCAAATATTAGTAGTTAGGCAGCGTGTAATTGTTGAGCACAGTAGAAGAAGGGTCAGATATTAGTAGTTGGGCAGCGTGTAATTGTTGAGCACAGTAGAAGAAGAGTCAAATATTAGTAGTTAGGCAGCGTGTAATTGTTTAGCACAGTAGAAGAAGGGTCAGATATTAGTAGTTGGGCAGCGTGTAATTGTTGAGCACAGTAGAAGAAGGGTCAAATATTAGTAGTTAGGCAGCGTGTAATTGTTGAGCACAGTAGAAGAAGGGTCAGATATTAGTAGTTGGGCAGCGTGTAATTGTTGAGCACAGTAGAAGAAGAGTCAAATATTAGTAGTTAGGCAGCGTGTAATTGTTTAGCACAGTAGAAGAAGGGTCAGATATTAGTAGTTGGGCAGCGTGTAATTGTTGAGCACAGTAGAAGAAGGGTCAAATATTAGTAGTTAGGCAGCGTGTAATTGTTGAGCACAGTAGAAGAAGGTCAGATATTAGTAGTTAGGCAACGTGTAATTGATGAGCACAGTAGAAGAAGGTCAGATATTAGTAGTTAGGCAGCGTGCAATTGTTGAGCACAGTAGAAGAAGGGTCAGATATTAGTAGTTAGGCAGTGTGTAATTGTTGAGCACATTAGAAGAAGGGTCAGATATTAGTAGTTGGGCAGCGTGTAATTGTTGAGCACAGTAGAAGAAGGGTCAGATATTAGTAGTAAGGCAGCGTGTAATGTTGAGCACAGTATAAGATGGGTCAGATATTAGTAGTTAGGCAGTCCGTAATTGTTGAGCTCAGTAGAAGAGGGGTCAGATATTAGTAGTTAGGCAGTCCGTAATTGTTGAGCACAGTTGAAGAAGGGTCGGATATTTCCGTTTCTGTTTTGTAACACAGGTGGACGTTTGTAATAAATTATCTGTATGAAAGCGTCGGCTATGAGATAAAATAATCAGACGAAGCTTAGCTCTTGGAGACGGTTCATGGTTAGTATAATAGTGATCCGACTTCCATTTAAATTGCATTTAATTCTCCTCGATACACGTCAAAAAATATATTAAATGAACTGCGTGAACTAATACGCCAAAAATAAGATATTTTTTGCCTTTTGTTTCCGATATCCCTGCATCGAGATTGTGAGTTTTAAGTAGGTAGATACATAGAACTACTTCTCTAGTCCTTGACGAAACAGCCATCGTTTCTAAGAACACACAATCTTCATGCAGACATGTTGGAAATAAAACGCAAAAATACCCTATCTCTGGTATCGAAAGTTTATGGGTGTGTTATAAATAAATTGACTCTCTAAATCATCATGCATTAACCAAACATATATGTTTTTTTATACTTTTTAGATATGGATGCATGAAACTGGTGTGATTTAATTGTTTCCATTCACCTATCTTTGATAACTGGGCTTGGACGATGAGAATTGGCTTCCTGGTACCATATGTCATTCATGAAATATAATATCTTGGTTAAAACTGTTGAAAAGTTTTAAGGAACAAAACCTTTTATTCCAAATACACGCATACATACAGTCGCCAGCAAAAGTTTGCCTGCTTTGAAAATCTCGAAATGTGTTGGTATTAGAATAAGCGGTTTTTATGTGATATTTCAAGTATAACAATGATTAGGGAGTAAATTATTTTGAGGTCGAGACAGGGCTGCATTATTTTATGCTGACTGTTCAAAATCTAAATTGAAGGCATGGCCAGGGAGGTGAACGCAAGTGTATTGGTTCCAGGATTTAATTTAATTTGACCAAATGGGCGGAGTTGACATTTTATCCAGTTGCTATTTGTGGATGACGCGGCACTAGTGGCAGATTCGGAGAAGTTCTGTAGGCTGGTGTTGGAATTTGGTAAGGTGTGTAGGAGAAAGAAGTTGCGAGTTTATGTGGATAAAATTGAAATAATGAGAGGTTGGAAAAATCAGGATGCGAGCGAAATCATGTCCGACTATATATAGAGTGTTAGAGGTAGTAGGGTGTATTAAAAACTTGGGCTCGCATAGGCTAAGATAGTATGCGTGGATACAGAGCTGAAATGTAGAGTGAAGCAAGGGCTTACAGATTTGGGTGCACCGATGAATGTTATGAGGTGCAGGGCCTTGGATATGGAAGCAAATAGAGATTTGTCTGAGGATGTAGTTGTCTCAACTGTGCTCTACAGCAGTGGTCCCCAAACCCCGGTCCGCGGACCGGCAATGTGCCGTGGAGCAAATAGTACCAGGCCGTGGAGACGGATTTATATAATTTATATTTTCAATATTTAGTAGTTTATTTGTGATTGAACGAATTTTATTTTTCTGCAGGCCAGTGCGTGAAAAGCTTGATCGAGTGAAGGCGAGGGATTATTTTATTTTGTTTTACGCAGTTTAAACACGAAGCAGACCACCTGTTAGTCTTTCTGAGCGTTCGTGAGAAGTTGTGTGTGGGGTGCTCCAAGAATTGCTATGGTGTGCGAAATAGAATAGGGTATAGAGGATGTTTCCCCTCTCGCTGCCCTACACGCTTCATCTCGCCCAAGCCCCAGCCCCTCCTTCCCAAAATCCTGACATCCCGTTTACCGTTCAGCCTGCCCGCTTTTACGACCCACCCATCACACCCTCTCCCACCGCACACACCAGAGCAATCACGTGACACACCCACTGAACTCTAACGTGATGCTGCCAGCTGATGAGCCCCAACCTTTGAAAGGCTCAGCACAGAGCAAGCCATCAAAACCATCGGACAACTGCGGTCGTCGACGAACACACGAGAAGTGACCTGCAGGCAACGTTACTGCGGGTCATCGTACCACTTGCGGGACATTTTACCGCTACTGCGTGACATCGTACCGCTGCCGCTGGACTTCGTACCGTTGTACGAGACATTGTACCGTGCTGCGAGACATCGTACCTCTGCTGTGGGACATCGTGCTGCTGCTGCAGGACATCGTACCGCTGTGCGAGACATCGTACCGTGCTGCGAGACATCGTACCGCTGCTGCGGGATATCGTGTTGCTGCTGCAGGACATCGTACCGCTGGTGCGGGAAACCGCACTGCTACGTGATACAGTACCATCAATAGACGTCACCTTGGAGCACTCTTTCAAATAACAGGTTATGTTTCAGTGCGTGTTACTTGTATGTACTTCTTAATGCGCACTCAGAAAATACTATTCTGATTCAAATAACACGTGTTAACAATACTGACTATAGTGACAAAATAGTGCGTATACCGATTGGTAGGTGTAACCCACCAATACTGCTCTCTTCTGCTGATGTTGATGACCAGACACTAATCCCACAAGTGACCTACTCTGTCTGTATCATCAGCCTGACGCAGATTAACATCAGGGAAAAACCTATTTCCACACTCAGAAAATCATTGGTAAATCTATTTTCATACTGTGACAAAAGATGTTATTAGTTCCGACCTGTTCTACTAGTCCGATTTCTATATTTACTCAGTTTATTTTTATTCCGGTCGTGCTCATAGTACCTGTTTGTACTTTATCGATGTTAATAAGTGTTTGGGTATACAAACTTTGAACATTTCAAATGCAACTGGTATTGCCACTGCATAATTATATTTTGAAAACGTATCTCAGCACCGGCAGGATACCTCTGTTGGGATGCCGCGCTGTTGGGATGCCGCACTGTTAGGATGCCGCTCCAATTCGTATATCTTATATTTTAACTGTCCATGTGTTTCCTGTCTGTCTATAACTGTATTCTACGATGTTATTGGTATTCAGAATTTCAACATTGTCAAATGTGGCCGGTTCTCTGTAACAAAAATACAAGTATCTTGTATCAGGCAGTATCATTGTAGTGTACCACTTTACAACTTGCAGCTTAGAATCGTGCTATGATTTCATAACACACCATTTACTGATTTTTTTTTTCCGACATCTTCTGATAGTCCGCCGGTCATGTCTGGTACAAGGATGATGCCCAGAATCATGCTATCATTCCCACTACATTGAGAAGCAGACGGGAGCCGCTAAGAATTAGTTTCCTTTCCATTCAACTCAGATCCCGCAATAGGGAGTAACTTTGCGCTAGCGCGCATCTGACGATACGAGCATTCGACCTGCATTTGTATTAATTTCGTTTTAATTCCGTTCTCGAATCGCCGACATAACCGTCACATCTGCATCTAATTATAGTATAACATTCATATCTGTTGGCTACAATAAATCACAAAACATATAACTCAAGCTAACGGTCCATTTTCCCACTAGTAAATTCTATACCAGTCCAAGATGATTTAGTCTAAGCTAGAATAAGGCATCTGCTACAACTCGTACGTCCCCGAACTAATGATTTGCAATAGTTTTTCTGGCTCTGCCAGAACTTTGCACAGCAGTCCCTCAAATGGGGAATACCAGACAATGCGCTGTAAATTTGGTCAAGCAGCACAGTTAACCAAACAACTGAAAGCACAAATCTGTTACGCCTCCGATGGCTTATCCAAAACAGAGACAGCCTTATCCAATGACTCATCTATAACAGAGACAGTCAACGCGGAGACCCGATTGCTAGCTGTAGAATTAAAATTGAAAAACGCGCTGATTTTTTTTTCATGAATTTAAAGATCTGATAAACAGCAAACTAGCAGCAGTCAAAAAAATTGCCGAGGCCACCCAAAATCATATGAATCGATAGAAAACTCAGTCAAAGATAGCGAGGTACTGTACAGAACTGTAGTAAGTAGGAGGCAGCCACGCCGTAACAATGCAACGCACGTGGGGCCACAATCTCACCACTTTCGACCCAATACACGTAACCGATTCGATGTATTGCCTGATGAAATGGACTCTCCGAATACAGAATAAATTATTGTAATTGGTGATAACAATGTCACCTCTGTCAAATCAAATCAGCGAAGAGGGAGAATTCAACTGAAAATACTCCGCAAAGCAGATTTAAAAATCGACGAGGTCGAAGGCATGATAGCAAAGGAAAAGATACATTCATCTAAGCGAATTATAATGTAAGTTGGAGCTAAAGACGTGTCGCAGGCGGAATCGACATGGAAAAGGTATTAAGCCATGTTAAACGACATCAAACCTTCACACGCAAATCTCCATGTCACTGGCGTCCTGCCCCATCCGAACCTAAGTAGATACAAGTTAAACAAGATGATATTACTTAACAATCACCTAGCAACTTTCTGCAAAGCCCAGAAAATCTCATTCTCTGACCCATTGGGATACGATGATCGACCCATAGTACTATGACTTTAATAGAATCACCAACAAGGCTCTTATTAACACGTATGGACTTGAAACCATCGAAAACATTCATGAAAACGTCGGCGCTGGTCTTGTCACCGAAAATAAGTCAAAAAACTTAATCGATATTATACCAACAACTCCGCCAGCAGTGCCCGACGAAATGACCCAACGGCCTCCACCCGTTTCAAAACTAGATACACAAGAAATACAAGAGCCCATCAAAACACCACCGCAGGTCCTAGCAAAAAATTCCTGTCATCAATCCAGTCAAAATTGAAGGCAGTAGTCGCAGCCCCGTTAGTACAACCGGCGTAAACGAAAACGAAAATTTGGGCTCCGACACAAGGCCTTAGAGTAGAAGCAAAATACGTCAAGCAAATCAAGGTAATGTTACTAACGGTACTCTCAAATGTTACTACGTAAACGCTAGAAGTCTCCGAGACAAAACGAATAATTATGTATCCATGCAATGAATGAAGGTATCGACATAATAGCAATCACGGAATAGTGGATGAAATTGAGTTCCAGGCATTATTTAAGCGAATTTACTGTTTCCGGTCACTCACTATTTCATAAAGATAGACAAGGCCAAGAGGGCGGAGGAGTGCTCCTTCTCGTGAAAAACACTCTGCAAATAATAGAAGTCACCATTCAAAAAAACAGGCACGACATAGTATCAATCCAAGTACTCGGTA
The DNA here is from genome assembly GCA_016164225.1 of Gammarus roeselii. NCBI lineage: Eukaryota > Metazoa > Arthropoda > Malacostraca > Amphipoda > Gammaridae > Gammarus > Gammarus roeselii. The sequence continues at coordinate 6,086 of SDVV010007745.1, read as the reverse complement.
AACATATAAAATGTCAAATCACTCTCGTCTATCACCCCCCTAAAAGCAAGGTTGCAGATGATATTGATCTTTACAACACCCTCATCGATGTCGTCATAACACAACACAGCATTGTGCTGGCGACTTCAATATCCCTGACATTGATTGGGAAACAGACGAATGCACTGCCGCTGGCCAATGTCTGATTGAGTTTGCAGACGATAAGTTCATGACCCAAGTGATGAAGACACCAACACCAGGTAGCAACATTGCTGATCTCATATTTAGTGCAAGCTACTCTCGTGTCACAAACGTCGAAGTAGGCGAACCACTCGGAACTGGTGGTAACCACAACTGTATCCGTTTTTTGACAGGGCTCGAGCTGAAAACGTCAACAAACTGCGAAAAGTCCATACCTTTAGATTAACTATTTTTGATGACTTAAGATAGTCAATAGCGTCAGCAAATATAACACTCGGACATGATGTCAATCAATCGCTTACAAATTTCCTAACTGCAATTAAAAATGTTCAATATGAGCATATCCCGCGCAAAAACAGGCGAGCAGCAGTCTATCAGCCCAAGTACTGGAAAGGAGAATTGCAGCACCTTCAATCACGAAAGAAAGCAAAGCACTCAATACAACAGAGGCATCCACATAACGACGTAGCAAAAAATGAATACAACATCAGCAGAAGAAATCTAAAGAGGGTCCTGAAACGTGAGAAGAAAGATTATGAAATGAATTTGCCGCCAATGCCAAAACTAATCATAAACAATTTTTTCGTTATATTTCGAGCAAAAAAAATCATGATCTGTAGAAGGTCCTTTCGAGAACAATGTTGGTGAGCTAGAAACGGACGACACAAAAATTAATGTTCTACCATATGAATACTTTGGTTCTGTATTCACGTTAGAGAATCAGGATATTCCTGATCCTGAGTATATCATAGCGGCAGAACGAATTGAAGCTCTCAGCACAGTGAACTTTTCCTCCGCTGAAGTTATGATATATATAGCTAAACTGAAAGTCACAAAATCTCCACGTCCAAAAACGAAATCGTCGAACATTTATCAAACGTTTTCTCCCTATCTCTCACAAATGGCACCTGCCTCTCTAAATGTGGAGAGGCAAATGTTACCCCAACTTTTGAAAATTGGGGACAAAAAGTGTCCCGGAAACTACTGTCCAATTAGTCTCACCTCAGTCATTTGCGAGTTGATGAAAAGTTTGATAACGGATGATATTACAGAATTCTTAGAATCAAACAAATTGATTGGCTACTCTCACCAGGGCCTTAGACACAACCGTTCCTGTCCTACGAACCTGCCACTCTTTTTCAGAAATTTAATTAAAATACATGTCACAAAATCTCCAATCGATATCTTTCATCTTGACCTGCAAAACGCCTTTGACAAAGTCTCCCACAAGCTCCTAATTAATAAATTGCACAGCATCGGTATTCGAGGCGAGCTTTACAACTGGATAAACTGCTGGCTTACGGACAGACGGCAGCGAGTTGTACATAACGGAGCTTCCTCCCCCTGGGGTAATGATACAAGCGGCGTGCCTCAAGGATCTGTGTTAGGGCCAGTTCTCTTTATAATATTTATTAACGATCTCGATAGCAACGTACTCTCAAACTTTACCGAGTTCGCAGACAATACTATGATCTGAGGAAAAGTGCAAACTGAACTAGAGTGTCAGCAGATCCAACTAGACTTGAACAAAATTGTTGATTGGTCAGAAATTGGCAAATGAAATTTAATGCATACAAATGTAAAGTTATGCACATAGGTCTTCATAACCTCAAACACGACTATTCAATGTCAGGAAAGAAACTCGTTCCTGTCACCGACGAGAGAAATTTAGGTGTCGTCATTACTGACGACTTGTTTTACTTTTTTAAATTCACAAATAAGTTTTGTCAACACTTCTGAATTTTTCAGCTCGTCACCAATTTTATATCTCACGATGTTTTAGGCAGAGGACTTATAAAGGAACACGAGTTTATTTTTATATGATACATGTTCACATAATGGTATCAAAATCTAGGAACAAGTTGGAATAGAGGTTCAAGTGAAATCAAGTAAATCGGAGTATGTATGCGGGTTCAGCTGTTCCATGTCTTTTCGCTTCTAATACTTACAATATCACGCCTACAAATCACGTAGACACACGTGTACGTTAAACCACAGGTCGCTTCCGGGTCGTCTTGCGGGGGTCGGCATCCGAACAATTTGAGTTGTTCACAGCAACGTCTGCAGGATTTATCTTACCACCTAACTATTGCAATATAACACCCTGGTAATTAAGATCAGGGTGTTTTCAACTGGTCTGGGTCTTCCTGTTACCAAATACGTTGCCGTGTCATACAACCAGAGAGGAGGGACCGTCTTTGTTTGTCGCACGCCTAATTTCTGACTTCCCAGTAATTCAAGATGTTTAGTGCAAGCTCCATCGGACAGTATTTTCAATTTACGTGTTTGAGTAATAACAAGGGGGTGAAGGCAACTATCTCGTTTACTGATTTACTAGCGACAGTCGAGTACCGGAAGCCTCTTATTCCGTTACACTTGTGAACATGACACTGACATGGGGAAATGAAAAGGAGAAATGCGATGGAAGCGGAGGTGAGAAGGAGCAGACCTAGAGGAAGATTGAGATGCGGGTGGATGGAGTGAAACAAGCATTGAAATGCAGAAACACCAGGATAGGCGTGAGTGGGGAGTGACTGGATTAATTCTGATTCGGTCGTAAGACTATACGGTGTATAAGTGTGTAGCACTCTTATATACGTAGCTGATATATAATAAGAACTATGAAGTAAATATTCTACCCTATTCTGACGTCGCATGAGAAGATTTATACTGAAGTGCCACACGAGCCCTATTCCACACCAGCCCTTTACCTCACGAGCCCTTTACCACGTTAGCCCTCTACCACACCAGCCCTTTACCACACGAGCCCTTTACCACGTTAACCATCTACGACATAAACAAAACCACACGGTCATAATGTCAAGACCTCCAAATTTTTCTGCGGTTGTCTTCATCTACATAACTTCGATCACTGTATTTGTTCGTGTTCAACGAATACATCAATTGGTCATAAAGCAATACAGTCGAAGAAAAACAGCAGGTTATGTAGATGATAAGTTTTATTTTAGGTCTATAATAATAGTTTTGTGCAACAAAATAATAGATCCTCCACATGAGGCGTCCATTTGTTTCCAGCTGACTTTTTCTGCACCCTCTCGTCGGTCTTTCCGAGGCTCCCCCTGCATCAGGCCACCACAGCCGGCTGATCATTGGCGCTAATCCTTCTCCATAAGCCGCAGTCCAGACAATAGACCACGTCGAACGCTCATCAATAATCGCTGCTTAACAATTTATACGAGAGCGCCCACCGGCCTCCTGGCAGCGACGGCCTCAACCACTCCAAACGCAATACTACTCAGCCCAATAACACACGCCTATCATCTTCAGCTGTTGGTTACAACAATTGGAAGCTCCACCGGAGGGATTATGTGGTTGTTGAGTGACACTGTTTCCGCGCCCTGGATGTATCCTGGCTACAAAGGACTCGTTGTATCCTGAATCAGAGAAGTTTAGGAGTCGGTGTTTGATGGCACGTCCACTGAGTGGCGCTGCCTTCCGCTTACTAAGTGAGGTCTGAGTTACTCATGATGAACGAGGCTTGTTAGCGCGGTAGCAATTTCAGTAGCAAGATGGATATGGATAACTCTGTTGCCCGACCATAGCGCACGCTAGATAAAAAAGGCCTCTGCTTACGCAGTTACTGTAATCATTTCTGCTCCATTTAAGTTTCTCGTTGCTGAAGGGGATTTTTTTTTTAGTGGTTGATTTCACGTTTTTTTTAACCAAATAGTAGATAAAGTTGATATGTATTTAATATAATTTATTCGTTTTCATATATTATAACGCGTCTTGCTCATTGATGGATCACTATTGGCACCAATTCTTCTTGCTGCAGATGTGTATGGATACTAAAGGTAAAGCCTATGACTGGGCAGAATGGATCGTTAAGTTTGAGAAATAGTGATGAATGGAAGCAGCCGTAGGAACCTACGAAGCACCTACCGTGGCTTGTGTAGCCCTGTTTGGGTTGCAGTGAAAAGTTCTTGCATATCCTATCGACACGCTGTGTTATTCTGGTCATAAACTCTGGTCATACACTCTGGTCATACACTCTGGTCATACACTCTGGTCATACACTCTGGTCATACACTCTGGTCATACACTCTGGTCATACACTCTGGTCATACACTCTAGTCATACACTCTGGTCATACACTGGTCATACACTCTGGTCATACACTCTGGTCATACACTCGAAATGTGTATAAAGTTCTTAAAATATGTGTAACATATCGATGTTCTGCTGTCCATCATCAGGCTGATTTCATTTTACTACATCATTGTGTCAGCTGCGGTAACCAGGGAAAATGAAATCAGTGTGCCATGTCATCTTCCGACTATTGATGAATAGGCATTTACTGTTCATATTTTCACTATTGTAGCTTATCTTTATTCTGACTGTAATGGTGATGTGATAACAAATATTGACGCATAGAGAGAAATATCACAATAACTTGTATTAGAGTCAAACTACTTGATAATGTTATTCATTTAAGCAGAGTTCACGGATCTAATCTTTCGGAGAGGTCATAAATGGCGACACTCTTTAACTTAGGCGTTGCAGCCAGCCCTTTAATAGGTATTCCTTGAGTTAGTTTTTACCTCTAACGTAGACGTTGCAGCCAGCCCTTTATTGACTATTCGTTGTGTTAGTTTTCACCTTTAACTTAGACGTCGCAGCCAGCCCTTTAATGGTTATTCCTTGTGTTAGTTTTCACCTTTAACATAGGTGTTGCAGACAGCCCTTTAATGGGTAATCCTTGTGTTAGTTGTCACCTTCAACGTAGGCGTTGTAGTCAGCCCTTTATTGGCTATTAGTTGTGTTAGTTTCCACCTTTAACTCAGGCGTTGCAGCCAGCCCTTTAATGGGTATTCCTGGTGTTAGTTTTCACCTTTAACTTAGGTGTTGCAGCCAGCCCTTTAATGTGTATTCCTTGTGTTAGTTTTCACCTTTAACGTAGGCGTTGCAGCCAGCCCCTTAATAGATATTACTTGTGTTTCTTAATACCTTTAACTTACACGTTGCAGCCAGCCCTTTAATAAGTGTTCTTTGTGTTAGTTTTCACCCTCACAATTTATATACAATTATTCCACCAAGAGGAGACTGGTGGAAGAGGGCCATCTTCCCCATATATGTCTTCGCCCCTGCGTTAAACGTTATCAACGCCACCTACCGAGTGCTCCCGAACCGTAATTACCTGGTGCAAGCCTTTTAGAGATGCATTAGCTGGTCCGAGCCTGAGTAAACATTATCCAAGAGTTGGAGGCCTGTATTGGCATAGGCCCAGTTTAATGATAGGGGGGCAAAGCAGTGCATTAAACAGACTAATTGGCTCCACTCTCCCTACCCTCCCCCTCCGTTCCGTGCCTATTTTGCGTTCGTTCGTGCGTACGAAATGAGTCAGTGAGGCGTGAAGTAACAGGAATATCATAAAGAGAAAACTTAGGATGGTGCATCGGTGGTGTATTGGTGGCGCATCGGTGGGCAATAGACACCTAACGGTGAACCACCGTTGGCTCACCATTGACTCACCGTCCAATCATAAATTATCAATTTATGATTGGAATGAAGTCACCAATGGTTAGCAAGCAAGCAATGACACGCTACCAATAGTTAACAAGCTAGCAGTGACCCGCTACCAATGGTTAGCAAGCAAGCAATGACACGCTACCAATGGTTAGCAAGCAAGCAATGACACGCTACCAATGGTTAGCAAGCGAGCAATGACACGCTACCAATGGTTAGCAAGGTAGCAATGACACGCTACCAATGGTTAGCAAGGTAGCAATGACACACTACCAATGGTTAGCAAGGTAGCAATGACACGCTACCAATGGTTAGCAAGCAAGCAATGACACGCTACCAATGGTTAGCAAGGTAGCAATGACACGCTGCCAATGGTTAGCAAGGTAGCAATGACACGCTACCAATGGTTAGCAAGGTAG
>SDVV010007744.1:0-17591 GCA_016164225.1 Gammarus roeselii | reverse complement strand
GGATCTTTTAACTCAAAACGTATTTACACAAAGGGACAAATTAATGTTGGTGGATAACGAGGACACCACGGGAAGGCGGGTGAGCCTGGGATACCCCCAGGGGGTATCCCTCTGAGGTGCCTTATTGCTCTCGCTCTAAAGAGATGGTAGTCGATCTCTCCAATTTAGTTGAAAACTTCAACCTTTACGAGACGATGTTCGGTCTCGGAGCGATATTCGGCTTAGAGCGGTGACCGGCTCTTATTTTGATACAGCAAAAAAAAAGTGTCTATACCCTGGAAACTTGTAAACTTTGGAGCTTAGACGCGAAGAACAGTATGCGATGGAGTTTTCTTACTCACTGGTCACTCATTGGTTACGATACTGCCTCTGCGCAAAGCTAAGTTTGTAGAGTCGCAAAAAAAAATCAAACTGCCAATTAGTACGATCAACAAGGAAATGAAAAATAATTTGCCTCTAAAAACTTTCAAATACCATCGATCTCATGAGCTCACCGAGTTGTACAAGGGACGTTTGGAATTCTCTAAGTTTTTGGCCAGCAACATCGACCCTCAGAAGTAATAGTTACAGACGAGAAATGGTTCCACTTAAAGCCACATTTTACCATCAAAACTCAAGCAACTGGCAGAGTGAAAATAAATTGCTGTACGATGACTCGATGAAACAAGGCGGTGTGAAGTTATCGGGGACAGCGTAGTGTTACCGATTGTGTTGTTTGAAAACGGCGTAGCTGTCAATTCCGAGGAGTACCTTCCAAACAAAATTGTGCCTATCTGTCAAGCCGGAGGAATTCTACTATCAACAAGATGGTGCTCATGCTAATTGCTCGTACGAGAGTCGGGCATTTTTATCGGACAAATTTCAAGAGCGAGTAATTGGCCGCCAAGCGAACCAGCCTTGGCCCACTCATAGCCTCAACATTAGTCCGTTAAACAACTGGTTTTGGAGAGAGATGGGATCCATTACCCACGAACGCAAGCAAACGATCATTGAACGTCGAAAAAAAAACTGCTAATCATAATTGCGACAGAAATGAGGATGGAAAAATTTCGACGTGCAGTTGCAAGCTTCATCCAAAGGATGCAGATCAGCGCTAATAAGAATGAGGCCCGTTTCGATGTTCGTTTTTTTTTGTCATTCGAAAACGCGAGTCCACTTTTTCTCAATCTATTGCATTATTTCAAAATCTTAAACGTCTCATGGAATTGATGTTAACGCGATCAATTTGTTAACAACTTTATAAACACCCTCTAAATAAACGCACGCATTTCTTAATATCTGTACCGCATGCTGAATCCAAAGTGTAAAAGTAAATGAATACCTTGTAGTTACTAGCTCTCTCGGATGGCCAAGTAATTTCAGGGAGTGGCATTAAAATTGTGTAGGCTAAATGAAACAATGAAAACAGATTCTTACCAGTATAGCTACTTGACAGAATTTTAGGCAGCTATCCGATTTGATTTGAGCCTCATTTCCAGCTTAGCCTCAACGTGAGTCGTAATAGCAGCTATCCGAGTTTTAGTACGACTGAGTTCATGTGTGGAGCAAGAGTTGCATCTTGCCGTTGTCCCTCTCTAAACGTGAGTCATAATAGCAGCTATCCGAGTTTTAGTATGAGTGAGTTCATGTGTGGAGCAAGAGTTGCATCTTGCCGTTGTCCCTCTCTAAACGTGAGTCATAATAGCAGCTATCCGAATTTTAGTATGAGTGAGTTCATGTGTGGAGCAAGAGTTGCATCTTGCCGTTGTCCCTCTCTAAACGTGAGTCATAATAGCAGCTATCCGAGTTTTAGTATGAGTGAGTTCATGTGTGGAGCAAGAGTTGCATCTTGCCGTTGTCCTTCTCTCATCAGGGAAATTAGGACGTGGGTCTGTATATCTCTTGTGCTTTAGTAGCTTAAATATTCATGGTGAAATAGGATCTATAGCTTAGAGTGATGAGGCGTTTCAGCACGCTAGAGCCAGCATCCTTCTGGTGCCGAACGTCAAACCAGCAACTAGTGCTGCATCAATTTATAGACAAGTTTTAGATTTGAGTGATAAAAATTATTACTAGAGGTGATACGATACTTGGTTTCATACCCATAGCCAGTTAGCCAGTTTCTGACCGGCACCAGTACAAATACTTTCGATACCAAAAAAATCTCCACTAACATTACCAATACCAAGAATGGCTGATACTCGATACCAATACTTTTGATTTATACATCAAATTAATAATATCAAATATATTCTGAGAAAAAAATATTTACAAATTAAATTCAATCTAAATATACTGAAGCAAATAAATCATGGATAAATTCACGCATGTATAGGTTAAGTTCTTGACCACAGGACGCATCAAGTGCGTAGCTTTCGATCCGGAGGATCGAAAGCGTTTAGATTAGTAACCAGGATTACAATCGCAGCAACGCCAACATCGGAGGCCTCAAGAGGCGCAAGCCCTATTGAACATTTCACACACCAGCGCCTCCTGTGTGGCGGGGCTGTGCAGGTGCGCCCTCTGCACCTCCTCGCCCATGTCCCGGTCAAGCTGCAGGAAGGCGCCGATGAGTGCTTCTCGCATGCTGAAGGCCTGGCGACTCTCGTCAGCAGCCAGCTGCTCGCACCACCTGATCAAGGAGGCTTGGTAAATGGCCGCCAGTTCGGGCACAAACCGCACCTTCTCGTAGTACACCTGAAAGAATAGTTTATTGGAGTGACGGGGGTTTCTAGAGACGAACGTTAAATTTATAACTAATTATTTCATCAAGTTAAGCTCAAGTTAGTGAGTATTAATTGGGTTCACGTTCATTTCAAGATACTAAAGTCAGAGTCTCATAGAGAACAAAGTCGATGTTGATGTCCACTAGCACACATAGCATTAGGAGGAGCAGTTCAGCCTTGCACGAAGAGAGATAACAAATTTAATACCAAAGCAATGAAATATCAAAGCTACTTGTAACTAAACAATCCAGAGGATAATAATCTTGAGAAAAATTTTGATTCAACAATGTTGCAGATTTAAAACAATAAACAAGTAAATAAATAAAAACACGTTTTAAAGAGAAAAAATTAAAAAGAATAATGGCATCATATTGTGAATGATATCCACCTCAGAAAATCTAGGCTTTAACAAAAATTGAACGACATTTGTTTACCCTTGCACAGTTCGCTGCTTACATCAGCTTTTCACAATACCCACCTGTATCAACTCTACCGCCTCTCCGCTCGCCCACTGCTGCAGGATGCTCTTGAGGCGCGGCCGTGGCAGCAGCGCCGCAGCTACGTAATCGAAGAGGCGCTTGGCCACAACTTGACTGCACTCGGGGCCGCCGTGGCCGTCAAACACACCAAACAGGAAGCCTGTGGAAGGCGGCGTTGGTGAGTGGAGGTGAAAGGGTTAGATACAGACACCAGGTCGAATCCTCCAGGGTGGAGGGGTGACCGACGGCAGGGCGCATCACACACCCTCACACTTACATAACTTAGCCCTTTTGCGCTGAAAGGTCCTGCCGGAAACCACACAACGCACACTCTGGATTACGAGTGCGGTCCGAGGTACGTGTCAGCAGCAGGGCCGACAGCGTGACTGGTTTTACCCCCCCACCTAATGATGACCAGGCCCCCTCACCCACAGCCATCCCGTTTCTCAACAAGACGCCAAGGGCGGGAAAGCACATCAGGGCAGCGTCAAAAATGAACCGTCCACAACCCATTCTCCACTCACGCCTATTCACTGCATGCTCTCTCGTTATCTTCACATTCAAGTCTCTCTTTCCTAACGCCTGCTTCACACCATCCATCCACCCATACTTAACATGTGCCCGAACCATCTCAGAACACGCGAATCCACCCTGTCCTCCAACTTCTTCACCGTCCAAGTTCTGATTCGAACCACGTCGTTAACGAACCTGTCTCTCAGCGACACTCCAGCGTTGCTCCTCAAACATTCTATCACGAAAACGTTTGACCTTCTCTCCTCTGCCCTCACCCCCCACCCCCCCACCCCCCCCCGCCTCAGCTCCGTATAGCACAGTTGGGACAACGACACTCTTATACAACCTTCTTTTAGCCTACATCCCCAACGTCCTGCAGCTAATTACACTCTTCAGTGCACCCAGCACTTTCCGCCCCTTCTTCACTCGCGACTTCTCCTCAGTTTCCACTAGTACAGTCTTCTCCACATGTGAGCCCAGATACATAAAACACTAAACTTCTTCCAACAACTCTCCATTTAGGAAGACACTAATTGTGCCCGCATCGACAGTCCTCGAGCATCTCATTACTTTACTTTTACTTACGTTCACTCGAAGCTTCCTCCTCACACACTACCAAACTCGGACTCTAGTCTACATAGTTTCTCCTCTGAATCAGCCACCAGAGCCGTATCATCTGCAAACAGCTACTGGCTCATCTGCCAGCTCCACCCATAAGCTTCCAACAGCTCCAAGCCACGACCCAGCACACTCGCGTTCACCTCCTGATCACCCCATCCCTGTATAGGTTGAATAGCCAGGGAGACATCACGCAGTCTTGTCTCAAACCCACTTTCACAGTGAACCAATCACTTACCTCGCTTCCCATTCTGACACATGCTCGGCTGCCAGCATAGAAACTCTGCACCGCTTTCAACAGATTTCCGCCCACTCTATACAAACACCATAATACACAGCGCTTCCTTGTCAATCCTACCGTACGCCTTTTCCAGATCCATGAAGGCCCACAACACATCCTTTCCCTTTGCAAGGTACTCCTCACCGACCTGTCTCACTGCAAAAATCTGATCGGCACACCCTCTAACACTTATAAAGCCACACTGCTCCTCTCCAATTACGCAGTCCGTACAGTCTCTAATCCATTTGAACAGCACTCTCCCACACAACTTACCGACCACACATAACAAACTGATATCTCTTGAGTTGCAGCATTCATTATCATCTCCTTTACCCTTATGCAGTGGGACAATGCAAGCACTGCGCCACTCAATCGGTGCCGCGCCCGCCACAAAACAAATGTTGAGTAACCTCACCCTCCATTCGACAATCGTTGCTTTACCTTTTTTCAGGCACTCAGTAGTAACGCCATCCAAACCAGGGGGCTTTCCCTGCATTGATCACCTAAACCGCCTCCTGCACCTCTTCCCTAGTAATGTCCGCACACAAGTTTCTCTCCCAAAACTGGCATCCGAGATCCATCACCCACAGCAACAATGTCAGCCTCTCTGTTATTCTCAACATTCAACAATTCATCAAAATACTCGGGCCACCTTTCCCGTACATCACCACTTTTCAACAACAATTGGCCGCTCTCATCTTTTCCGGTCTCTCCTTTCTCACCCTCTTCATCTCTATCCAGAACATCTTTTTGTTCTCAAAATTCTGGCACAACTGCCGATCTCACCCGGCATCAGTCTCTTTTGGCTCTCCTCACCACCCGCTTCACTTCTTTTCAATTTTCTTTATAGTTATTGTAGGCAACCACAGACCTCGCCTGCAACCACAGACCTCGCCTGCAACCACTCCTTAAATTCTCTTCTTTTCTATGCCACCGCCAGTTTGACCTCCTCGTTCCACCACTCGCAGCCTTTCCTTCAGCACCCGCCCACACGGCGCACACCACACATTTTTGCATATTTCAACAACGCATCTCTTAACGTCTCCCTTCTTCCTGCACATCTCTCAGGTCCTGCCCTCTCACATTGTCATATTCCTCCATCAAAGCCTGCTCGAACTCCTCAGCTCTGCTTCCCGCAATCAGTTCACTCAATTTCATTACCTCTTCCCACTTTGTTCCCCTTCCTCCTCTGCTGCACCCTTAATTTACCTTCCATTAGCGGATGGTCACACTCTTCCGTCATCTCCTCTCACCCCCCTCACATCCAACAGCCTTCCCCCCCCCACCCCTCTCCTCGAAATCAGCGCAAAATCAATCAGCGCTCTTGCCACCACTGCACCGTGGGCCATCCTTAACCATGCGTACATGTGGATATCTCGCTTCTTGCACAAGCTTTTTCGACCACCAACTCCTGCTCCATGCAAAGACCAATCAGGTTTTCTCCACTCACATTTCTACCGGGAACGCCATACCTCCCTATCACATTCTCCACCACTACATTTCCAACTCTTGCATTAAGGTCACCTCGTACAACCACATAGAATTGACCTGGAAAACTCTCAATACACTCATTAATGTCAGTCCAAAGTTGCTTCCTCTCCTCTTCACTCCTCTTGCTACCAGGTCCGCACGCACTCACCAATACCAATCATTCTACGCCTTGCTTAACTTTCACGCACATCAACCTTAAGGACACCTACATCCACTCAGTAACGCTACTAGCCAACCGATCACTCAATATCAACACCGCACCTTCTCGTGCCCAACCTTCCTCCACGCCCGACTTATTTCCACTTACCACACCAAGCTCGCACTCATCCATATATTTCAACTGCCAACTCATCAAATTTTCTCCTCACAAACATTTCACTAATCTCTCTCTGCTTTACTTCATTCGTACTACAACCACGCACATCCAGCGACCCTAACAATAAGGTTCGTAGTGGCGTTAGCCTTTCCTCCCCCCCTCATCTTGCCGTCTTCAAGGAAGGTTTTTTACAGAGGAAGGAATTCCTAGCCCTTTTGCTCCGCCCTTTTTAGTCGCCTTCTACAATACGCAGGGGTTACGTTAGCACAAATTCAACTTCCGGCTACAGGGCTCCCTTTTAGTTGCCTTCTACGACACGCAACGGTTATGGTAGCACAATATAACCCCGGCTTCAAGGGTAGTCGGGGTAAGAGTTACGTGGAAACCAGCCGCTACGGACGCATCAGCTGCGGGGGCCATAAGTCAACAACGTAATGGTGTAGAAGTATTCATTGGTAGCCCACTGTACCTACACACTGAACAATCAACAGTGTATCACCACCCTTCCAGTGACGAATTACAAGTATATTTCTGTCAATGCGTCATTACTGGTCCCGTTACCCAACGAGCGGCTTGGACGGGAGAACCTTGGTTAGATTAGATAAGAGTGTCAAAAGAGAACGTCGGTTAGCGTAGGCGAGTAAGTAGCGACCTAATTTTGCGTGTGTCTAATGAGATGCTTGAACGGAAAGGAGTTGGCGAGGAGTACAAAACGTTTAAGGTGCCTAATGAGATGCTTGAACGGGAAGGCGTGGGTTATAGCAGTCGAGTGAGTATCTAATGTTACAGGTTTCAACTCAGATGCTGGAACGGAAGGGCATTGGTTAGCGCAGGCAAGGAATACCAAATGTTTTGGGGTGTCTAATGGGATGATTGAACGGGAAGCATTAGTTAGAGCAGGCGAGTGAGTACAGAGTACCCAGTGTTACGGGTGTCAATTGAGATGCTTGGACGGAGAGGCTTTGATCAGTGAAGGCGAGTAAGTAATTACCTAATGTTACGGGTGTCCTAAGAGATGCTTGGACATGAGGGTGTAGGCGAGTGGAGGCAAGTAGGTACCTAATGGGTTAGTTACTTTGTTATACTCAGCATTAAATAAATCTTTTTTTGTTATTTTTGTAATACACATCCACAAACTGTCCTCATCCGCCATATGCGGATTGTGTTGCGAAAGTGTAGCTGTGAGCATGATGACAAATTTCAAAAGTACCTAGATGGCAAATAGCTATATGCGGATACAGATATCCAGCCAAACACTAAAATGCATGATATCTTTCATAAGCCCTGCTTCCAGCCAATGACAAATGAAATTTGTTAGATCATCCATATTATTCCGAATTGGTCTTGTATCAGACGGGTAGGTAGCTACTCAATGTAACAATTTCTAAGTTCAGGCTAGCTACTAGGAGAAATTGACTTACTTATAGGGCAGAGTTGTTGACATTGGGTGAGGGGGGAGACGCATCCCCCTTATCCGAGGTACAAAACTGTGCGGCGGTCTAAGCCTAGCTTATATTCTCTTAGCTGATATTTGTGAACACAAAGTTTTAATGGTACGCATTAACCCCTGCCTAAAATATCTGGCAACGCTCCTGCTACAATTGTATAATTACTATTGTAGATAATTTCACCCGTAAGTGAAGAATCACAGATGGCAACCTCCCCAACCAGCATAGGTAGTGTGGCCCCAGCTTGCAAAAGATGAAAAATACATTACTCCACTACTCTAGATAAATGCACTAACAAAAGAATTCCCCTGCTTGCATCAATGTTCTGAATAATACTACAATGAGTAGCTACATTTTGCACACTCAAGGATTTGAAACCCAATGGTGCTAGGGCCTACACATATAAACCAGTAAAAAGTCTCAAAATAATTCCACTGCACATGGTTACAAAAGGAAGGGCTGAATTTAGATCATTACATCAAGATTTTGAGTTAGGTTAGGAGAACAAGAGGTCAACCAGTAAAATGCCTATCTCAAACTAAGCAATCTTTGTGTGTCAAAACTCAAGAGGAGCTACAAAACTGCCTGGGGAAAAACAACAAAGCACTGGTTCCAATTTGTGTGCTACAATTTCAGGAGCGCGTAAAATTTGACAAACATAACGATAACAGATTGCTTGGTGCAAGGAAACAAGACACGACCAGTAACATCCTTCAAGTGTAGCTATTGCCAAAAACTTCCTGTGTGCTCAAAAGTATAACTGTTTGGCTTGTTGCCTGCACGATACAAATCATCATGAAGGGTACTATGCAACCATAGCAGTCACATCATTGGTTGTTAAAGAGAAAGTTTGTTGTTTCGTTGCAGTAGCAACTCTTGGTTGGCCATAGCAGGGAGATGCTTAGAGTATTGCACACTTGTTAGCTGTAATAACCTTGAAAGATAACTCCAAATAGTTAGCCGAATGAACTTATAGACTGAGCTGAACACTTGCAATATATCATGTGCATCAGGCATTGTGCATCAGCCAAACTGATAACATAGGTGGTTATATTTATTATTTTATAAAGTCTGATGGATAAAATTATGCTCTCCAACATGTTGATTAAGCAGAATGCCTTTACATTTTGAAAAATTATTCTCAGCTGTCTATTACCTACCTAGTTACTTGCTAAAAAAGTTTAGCAGCTACCTACAAAGGTTTGCAAATCAATCTGAATCCTGTAACTAGTTACCTATAAGCTGAATCCTTGAGTGGCCAACTAAATAGCTAAACTCAGTAACTAGCTAGCTAAGTATTTGAAACAAGATGCTTAGTAGAAGCCCACAACAACCAACTTGCTCAACTATCCCTTAGTAGCCAACTGAATAGCTGAACTCAGTAACTAGCTAGCTAAGTATTTGAAGCAAAATGCTTAGTAGAAGCCCACAACAAGCAACTTGCTCAACTATGCAGAATTCAAGTATTTGAAGGCACAGTAGGAAGTAGTTAGGTAATTGAAGCACATGCAACTCCCTAGCTAAAGAATACAGTTACTAACTAACTAGCAAGCTAGCTCAAGCAGACAGAAATCCATCATCTCAAGACCATAATAACTAATTTATAAATGTATGCATACAGAACACAAATAACTGTAGCCTGTATTATCCAAATTGTTGATTAAAGCACCCGCTCTGCCAGGTGGACGCTTCTAACTTGGCTATAGCTTGGTAGAGATAGGAAGCTTGCTAATTGATTATTCACAAGTTTGCATGCTCTCTCACTATTTGAAAAATGGTGATCAAATTGTACAAGGGCAGCAGCTGTTCAAGTGGGAGCAACCTGTGGTGTGGAGGCAGCGAGCTGAGGTCATCTTGTCCTCTATAGGAAGGTTGGCTGCTAGTTGGTTGGAGTCCACTGATGAGATGCTGTAGAGGGGCGGGGGCGTCACATCGACGGTGGCAGTGCTGGTGCTGGCTGCACCAATCTCCACACTGTGCTCATTGGTACGCAGGATGATGTTAGCCTGCAATAATTTCTTCATAAGAACCTCTAATTGGCTTGGTGCAGAAACAGTACTTACTATAGGTAACAGAGACTTTGTCAAATGAAATGTTGAAAGGAAACATCAAGCTCAGATCTGAGAGGCAACATGTAGCTAGCAGCCTGACAACTTGAGGATAACTAGTTGTTGGTGTTGCTTAGTCTCAGCTTTTCCTGGGGTGACGCAGGAGCCCGGATACCCACCAACATGTGAATATTGGGGATGTTACAACTGGTGCAGGTCGTTAATGAGACCAACTGCTTTGAGGAAGTTGCTGCCATCTTGCAGGCGTTCCCAAAGATTAGCTACGCACAGACATGATATATAATGAACCTGCTGGTGCAATGGCTAGGTGCGACGTAATGACGTGATCAACCGTATCGTGCACGCCCTGGCACTGCAGGCACTGATTGGAAAAGGCGTTACCCAGTCTATGTTGCTATAACTGGGATACCTTGGCCAGTACAGATGAAATCAGTCACCCCTGGGCAACCAAACACCTTGATGACCATGTCAGGCGAGTGATTCTGTAGGACTGGGTTTGCTTTATGGTCAGCAAATACAAGAGCTGTGAAGTGTGTGTGAATCTACTTAGCATAGATGCATTGTGTTTAGGATGGGGCAGTTGGTGTTGAGGGAGCCAAAGTATGCTGCTCCTGGGGTTATGCATGTTTTAGTGAATTTTTAGTAACAGGGGTGGACCTGGTCATCAATCTTGTTAAAGAATTGTGTCCCCCTCATATCAAGATGACCCACTCACGCAGATGGGGAGAAGTCTGTATACAGCCCATTGTGATGTATACTTAAGGCTGTATCCTGTATTTTTGGTAGGAAGGTTGTGGGAGCAAGGTCAGAGGACCAGGCAGTGTTTGCATAAGAAATGATAGGTATGATGAATTGTTTGTCTAGTGTTGTAAATGATTCCTTTGGGTGTTTGTAGGTAGATAAGGTAAATGCCCAGATCACTTTCAATCTAGGTTTGGCTTCAGAGCAAACGTTGTTTGTGCAAGGATTGAACGCCATTCTTTGTGATTTGTTGTGTCGTAAGTTACTCTAAGGATCTTGGTAGTAAAACGTTAGGAAATGTGAGTGTTGTTGAGGAGGACAAGAGTGGATGCAGTGTTCACTGTTATCTGGTGTTAATAATGTGAGGGATGGTTTGCTTACAAGCGCATTTATTCTGTTATCCTGCTGCCAAACTTCAAGAAATTTCAGCTATTTGGTTGTCATGTGTTTGTGGTTTTGTGTGATTATTGTGGTGCTGGGTTGAGTTGGGTTGCACAGGTGCAATCCATTTCTGGAGATGAGCCCTGGGGGACATCATTGTGGAAGTGGCTTTTAATTGTAGACTGTGTGTGCATGTCTGCCAGAGAGGAAATTAGCAAGTTGCTTCTTGCAGTTTGGATGGATGAGTGTTGAGTATATTGATTACAAGGACATGTCTTGGAACAGTGTTGAAGGCCTTACCAACGTCACTGGTGCATACCAGGATGTATTGGCCTGGCTTCTTTATGTCCAGGTCTTTATGGATGGTCTGTGTGGGTTAGCAAGGAGAGTGGTTGGGGAGTGTTGTCCTGAATCCTTGCTGAGTAGAGGACAATCACATGCTCATTAATTTTGTTCAGAATTGGTCTCAAATATTTTTGAGGAATTCTAAAAGAGTAGGAGAGAAATAGGTTATCTGATGCTGGATTTGTTGGGAATTTGTTGGGTTTCAGAATGGGTATAATATTTGCTGTTTCCAGGTGTTGGTTATGGTGGTCTTGTGTAGAATGGAGAAGTTGAACCTGTCTGAGTTATGAAAGTGTGTGGAGTGTGGACCTAGGTATACAATATGAATGTATGATATGCCCTTTACAACTGTTGCTGACAGTTTTCAGTCTGGCTGATGGTGGCTATGGTCATAGCTGATGTTAAGAGAGGGTCAATCTGTAATGTGAGTAACTGCTTAAGATGGTCATGCTGATGTAAAGAGAGGGTCAATGCATGAGTCAATGTGTAATATGTGTAACTCCTCAAGTATCCTTATATTGCCTGGATGGTGTGGTAGATGGCATATGTTAGTGTTAGCATAGCTACTATTTTCTCAGTAAATCTGCTCGTTGATGGTCTGGTGGTATGGTGTGTTTTGGTGGGTAAGATTGCCTCCTGTGCGTCTATATAGTTTGTGTTTTTTGTTGCCAAGGCTCCTGATAAGTTTCTATTCTTTTTATGGTGGGGTTTGGAAGTTGATGTTTGCCACCACACCCTGCCAGAAGTTTCTCTGTTGCTCATGAATTTCATCAATTCATGAGTTAAGGGTTTGAACCTGCATGATTCTAACACTATGGAGGGTAATTAAATTGCAGAGGGGGTCTTGCTGCTGAATTTAGCACAAAATGAGGGCAGAGAAAATTGGATTAGAACCAGGGACAAACTCAGAGCGTATGTGTGAAAGTGTCAGTTGATATATATCAAGTAATGTGCATAAAAGTTGTGCAGAGCAGTTTCTATTGACGCCTCATACTTGTCCCATTCTGCTCACTTGCTCTTGCAAGAATATTGATTTTTTTTTGTGGATTGGTGGTCAAGGTTGTTGTTAACGGATGACAATTGGAAATGCCTTAGTGAACTGCCTTTCAACAGTTTGGAGAAAGATTGGGAGAGCAGAATGAAATGTCAGGAGAGGTCTGTTGAGTTTAATGGTTGAAAGGATTACAAGTGGGTGTGTCAGAGTTATTCGATTTGATCAATATGTCTTGTTTGTCAAAGAGGACATTACCTCTCCAGTCAGTGTTTTCATTTGTGTAGCTAGTGAGCCAGGAGTTGTTGTGTGCATTACAGGAACTGGATAATTAGGTAAGTGAAAGGAAATCTGCCGTATTTTGTGTCAGGTTATAGCTATATACTTGAAAAGCAATGAAGTATATATAGCACAGAAAGAAAAGATCATGTAGCAAGCAGATTTACTAGCTAGGCAGTATCTGAGTATAACTTGGAACTTCAACAGCAAAGAGAAAACAAAAGCCAGATTAGTTATATTGTAAAGAAGTACCTGTCCATTTAGCAAGCTATTTATATAAAATTTTAATGAAGAACTGCACATGAAGCTAGCTAGCTAGCTATATTTATAGCAAGCAACACACAATCCACAGGCTACACACATTATCACTGAATAGCTACGTGGTCATTACCACCTCAGTTTAGCAAAAGGCTTCAGTGCACAATAAAAAATGGTGATACATTAGCTGTTCTTGGCAATGCTTTGACCAACAGCAAAGCTACAAATAACACCATTACTGTTTTCAGTTTATAGCTACACAGCTAATTTAGCTAGAGTCCTACACTTAGTAAGAACACATCAAGCATACAGTGAGTGATGCCATTCACTACCAATAAACAAGCTTTCATAGATAGGCTAGGTAGCTAACTAAGTTTCTAGGTAACTTGCCTCATGTGGAGAAAGCTTGTGACTAGGGGCAGGAGGAAAGCTGAAGCTGGAGGAGTGCAACTGGCGTGAAGTTTGGCTTCCCAGACCTGCATTGAGCACAGCATGCCAGCAGTACTGGGATTGGGAACAGACACAACAACCGAGATGTTGCAAATAGCTCTTCCTGGTTATCAAAGAACAGCTATTCACTAGGCGAGAGAATTTTGCCATTCCAAAGACTCAGATATGGATTCAATTATGTAGCTAACTAACTAAATGTAAAGAAAGTTGGATAAAATGTTAGGAACATTTCAATGAATTTGAGCAAAGAAGATCAGAAGTACCTATATGCTTTAAAAGCTGTACATTGCAGTTTGATGGATGCACATTCAATTTTTAAACAAGCTGCTAATTGGGTGTAAAGTTCTCCCCTTGGTTGCTTGAAAGGCAACCTTGACTGAGGAGTAGGACAAAGTATTGTACAGGTTTTGCTAGACCCAAAGAGTTGATGTTCAGCTTTTTGTTTTTTCTTTTGATAGCCTTGTGCTGAATGCAAATGTTGCCTATCTTAGGTGTTATTTTATGTTGACAATATTAGGTGCCTCATATGCTGGTATATCCTATTGGTGGAGCCATTGGGGCTGTGGGAGGCTACAAAGGTGAGATCTACAATACAAGAATGGCAATTACTCAAACCCTTTCTAACTTCAATCAGTTCTTGTCATGCAAACGGTTTGTTCATTGTTCATATGATAGCCAATGGTGTGCACTAATTTCAGTTCTTATACCTGTGTTATCTTAGCTGTTCTCAATATTAAGCTAGAGCACATAGCTGTGCTGGCCTCCCCCAGCTCTGCTGCTCTTTTCTGGCCTATTGTTCTGCTGGAAGGGGCTGCAAGGGTATGAGACAAGGGTAAGAGACCTTGGTTTCTCAGCTTGGTGGCCTCACAACTGGCCAACACACCAGCTAGGCCAAAGTGCTGAGCGGATCAAGAGGCATAAATGCCACAGCTCAACCAAATTAGGGGAGCATGGAGGTTGCCTGCCATAGAAATTTGTGACTATGGCAGGCAACTGACAAAATAGTTATATTAGACTTGACATTTCCAACAAGATGAAAAAAATCAAACATCATTAAATTAACTAAATTCTACAAATTCATAAACTTAGAAGGGTTTTGCATAAAGCAAGTGATACCTGTCAACTGCATTATCCGTACACACAAGCTATTCCACACACCAACACAGCTCAAGCATAATAAAAGAACCTACTGTGGACCAAACTGCGGATATCAGATGACCATGGCGGAGACATTAAATGCAACAAATGACCTCTAGTACCAACTTGGAGAGCAAATGAGAACATACTTTGCAGATTTGTCATGCAACATTTCCCAGTATTATAGCAATTAGTTCTGCTTGCAGAAGTCCACCTTTTATAAAAAAAAGACCCAGGCTGCTCAAACTACCAACATAGTTGTATCAGAAAGTAGCTACATCAACAGTTATGGTCCTAGACCCAGGCTGCTCCAACTACCAACATAGTCCTATCAGAAAGTAGCTCCATCAACAGTTATGGTCCTAGACCCAGGCTGCTCAAACTACCAACATAGTCATATCAGAAAGAAGCTACATCAACAGTTATGGTCCAAGACCCAGGCTGCTCAAACTGCCAACATAGTCATATCAGAAAGAAGCTACATCAACAGTTATGGTCCTAGACCCAGGCTGCTCAAACTGCCAACATAGTCATATCAGAAAGAAGCTACATCAACAGTTATGGTCCTAGACCAAGGCTGATCAAACTACCAACATAGTCATATCAGAAAGAAGCTACATCAACAGTTATGGTCCTAGACCAGGCTGCTCAAACTGCCAACATAGTCATATCAGAAAGAAGCTACATCAACAGTTATGGTCCTAGACCCAGACTGCTCAAACTGCCAACATAGTCATATCTGACAGAAGCTACATCAACAGTTATGGTCCTAGACCCAGGCTGCTCAAACTGCCAACATAGTCATATCAGAAAGTACATCGACATTTATGGTCCTGGACCCAGGCTGCTCAAACTGCCAACATAGTCATATCAGAAAGTAAGTACATCAACAGTTATGGTCCTAGACCCAGGCTGCTCAAACTGCCAACATAGTCATATCAGAAAGAAGCTACATCAACAGTTATGGTCCTAGACCCAGGCTGCTCAAACTACCTACACCCAGTTGATCTCAACAAACAGTTTGCCAACCCACCAGCATTTGCTGCCACTAAGCACACTAGCATCAACCGGGGTGACTCCCCGCATTTTGCGCATGCTTTGAAATAACTCAAAAAGTACGCGGCTGAGAAACTTTGTATTTACGGTGTTTATAGCTACTATAATGATCATGAAGCACCGTAAATTTCAACATTGTATCATCAACCAAAAAAAAGTCATTTACAAAAAAACGTGCTGCAGGCTATGGCCTCCAATCGGGGGTGACTTCTGGTACTGAACGGGGTGACTTATCGCACCCCTCATTTATCAATAATTGAAGCGCAAATGAAAAGTTGAGAGTACCAATAGAAAGAGCATGTCTACATTAGTATATGTCAACTGCTAAAAATAAAATGTTAAGTAAAATATTACGTTTGTGACAGGTGTTTTTGATGCTCGTCTTTTGCTGCGTCATACCTGACTGACTGTCAAAGAATCTTTTTTCTCAATTTTGCCGCGGGGAACAAAGTTTTTCTTCAATAATTGCAATCTAACTTTACTGGAAGTCATTTCTCCACATCCCAAACTAATTATGACCCTAAAGTATCAGTAAATGAGCAAATATTACAAAAAAATGATCTTTTTAATAATAGGATATAACATGTAAGAAAGGTATTTCGTCATTTCTATAGCAAACCTGTTGCATTACCATGAATACAAGTCATGCTATGTAAGGTATTGTTATCTTGATATGAAAATGTGATAAGAAATATTGCTCCTGGGCATTAAACAGAAGTCAACACTTAGGCCTAGACTCGTCACCATGTGTTATAAGCATTGGGTCATTATAAAATTAGTTACGAATTTTGAAATTAGCTGTGGTGTCATTATTGTGGGTCATTTACTCCCAGATGTCATTATATGTGCAAAAAATTGCATTTAACTACTTTTCATTGAAGAAAAACAAAGATATTTAATAACAAAATAGGTGCGGGCAGTCACCCCCGATCGTTTTTTCCCCTGGGGCAACTCCCCGGAGTTGTATATTTGTAAATTTCTACAAAAGTTTACTTTTTATTTCCAAAATCCTTCCTACGCAAGGAACTACATTGTATTCCGAGTATCACCACCAAATTTGGTCCTAATTCCATGGGAATTCTAGACACAGAATCAAAGTTTGCGTCGATTTTTCAAACCAAAATTATCAGAGACCTAAAAAACGCACCTTCACATAAGTAGCTGATACTTACTAACAAAGACCTGCTCTTTCAAGCCCCCTAGTCAAATGGTGACATTTCCAACGTCTTGGTGCCCAAAAGGGGGGTGCAGGCAGTCACCCCGTGTTTCCGACCGCGGGGAATCACTCCAGTCAATGCTATACTAGCTCTAAAGAACACAGCATGTGTTATAAACATGCTGCCAGTATTAGTGCTAAAATACACATGATATAATATAGCCTGTACCAGAATAATTAATAGACTATTTATCATCATTGTTAAAATTTGAAAAGCATTCCTCTTTCATATTACAATTAGGCAAAAAATTATCCCTATAGGCAATTTTTACTTAAATTCAGCCAAATATTGGAGAAGATGGCAGACAAACAACTTTATACACATCTAGAAACACACAATATAGCTATTCAATGAGGGTCAACATAAATTTAGAATAAGAAATATAGCTATATGCAATGCATGTTTTATTTCTTGTATGAAAATGTAGATTTGGGTGAAACAATCTTTTCATTTTTTTTAAACTCTACATGTTGAAATTGAAATTGTTCCCGTACCATATACTAACTGATGTTTTAAGAGGTCACGTGCTGATCAGTGAGGTCACGTGCTGATGCCGCTTTTATTGTTGGAAAAAAAAGAAAAAAAAGATTTTAATGTTGTTGGTTTTTTCTGAAAATGAACCCTTTTAAAAGTGTTAATAAACAACTCTGAAATTTAAGTTGTTCCCGTGCCGAGTGCTGACTGCAACAAACAGTTTCTGTGGCTCATGTTCGGGTGGCTGTTGTCTGTGTGCGCCCGGTGCTGATAGCTGCTGGTGACCTTAATTTGTGTTTTGACGCTCCCGGGCGTCGACCATGCCTGGGGCTGACTTCAAGCC
>SDVV010007743.1:0-17591 GCA_016164225.1 Gammarus roeselii | reverse complement strand
TTTGGCTGAATAAATGATGCAACGAGTTGGCCTTAGGACTGAATGATTTTGGAAGTCGATGCCTATGTCCAATATGTAATCTATCTACCATTGAGATGACAAATTTTATACCGCGATGTAACATTCTCAGACACATCATTTTGGGAAAATAACACAACTGTTTCTATACTGCAAAGGCATTTCGAAAGAACATTTTTTATTCAAGATGTCCACGATACTTCCAAATTATTGTCTATTTATTTCATTAGGATAACAATTTTTGAAAGAAAGTTCATCGACCCGAATAAAGTCATAACATTTCAAGTCTTTACCAAACATTTTCATACGAAAGGGACATTATTGAAAAATGTGTTTGTAATGTCTTACAAATTCACGAGAAAAAAAACACCGTCTCCCAGATAACCCAGCTCATAACGTAAAGAAATTGTTCCTGATCCTGGTATTTCTGTAAGTAATTGAAAACAATTATTCCAACCAGAGAAAAACTGACCAAAACTGACCAAAACTCTGTCAATATTAATTATCGATAGCCGGCCAGACGGTAAAATGACAGTGACTGAATAGCTGGAAAGTCATTCCGGAAAAGGAAGGACAATTTACTCCGGCTTCAACATCACGGTCGGTCAGAAGTCGAAATGACAACACACCAGGATGATAGGTTTTCGTCTACGTTCATTTTACAGCCGTCGACCGGCGTCCGTCGCTGCTGGCAGGCTGCAAAATTGACGGCTCATTTGGTACTGCAAGATCAACAGACGAAGTTAGAAAATAATAATTTTTCGAAGTTGATCTTCATGCAATTAAGACCAATCGCTTTAGTTCAACTTTGACCATACCTACAGCTTCAAGTAGAGCTAATGATTTGGAAATTTGAAGGAAATTTTTATAGCGCATGAACAAACGTAGAATTCCCATTTTTGCTTCAGAAGAAATTACAGAATGCAATTGTGCATAGAACGGGGCATGTATACGTTGATATATCTGGATATTTTCATGAATTTCCTGGTTAATTACGGCTATTTCGAAAGCTATTTGATAAGATGAATATTGAACATTAATTTTTGATTTATTATAAACCACTCCGTGTGCACAATAAAATAACGTAAATAGGTATGCAAGATCGCTCAACATCAATCATTCACACTAATCATAAACCATAAGTTAAGCACTGCATTGAAAATTTGGTCGAACTTGGTTTGCTTTCTCCGTTTAAACGATAATCTGATGGAAGAGTCCTGACCAAAATTAAAAAAACTGTATTTTTTGTTTACATAAACTAAAAGAATTTTCATTCGCTGATGAAAATATTTTTTCAAATTGATCACAGGGTTATATCAAACCATCATAATTGGTAAATCGAGGTACTTGTCCACGTGGATTTAGCCCGAATTATTGAGTAATTCCGAAGAACTTTTTTTTTTTTTAGAAAACAAACTTTCTGACGATGGCTTATGTCACTCCATCTTAATTCCAGCATCAAAATGGCTGGACTAACTGGCAACCTTGTTCATGCTGGCATCATAAGAAGCCCAAGAATACTAGAGATATGAGCAGGGAACAATCTGATTCATATACTGACTGCTGATAGTCATTTAATGGTTCCCTGGAGCAATGAGTCACTGTTTGCAGTCACCCATAGGTCTCTCCTCATCCGGAACCGTGGCAATGTTGGAATGGAAAGATTTCGTGCAGTAAGCAGTCGCAGCACATTTGTCAGCGTTGTGTGCAGACTTCCCTTATACCGTCCGCACACGATGTTCAAAGTCCCGATCACCTTAAGACGTTTGAACGACGAGTCACGCCTCCTTGGAATTTCAGCCAATGAACACGATGAAATTCCGAGAAGGCGTAACTCATCGTTCAAAAGTCGTAAGGCTTTCGGGACTTTGAACACCGTGTGCGGGCGGTATAAGTTGCTTAGGGCCGACCTTGCTTGTGTCATGCTCAATGGATTGATCTCAATAATCTTCATCCCATGGATCATTCACCATTTCCCATACCATCATTAATAATGATATCACCTGATGATTCGTCAGCCTTCCAGAGTAATGCTCCGGGAGACGTCAGCCTCTTCCGTTTGTACTTACGTGGCTTGGTGTTATTCAATAATCATGATCAATAATAAAGCATAAGCGCGTTTGGTTTTACTTAATATTGATCTTTAATGCTATCAGTTATTAGTGTTAAGTGGATCATCAACATTGTGTACATAGCTAGTGTTCTAGCGTCAAAGATTTTCTCATACGGAATTAACGTGGAACAAGCATATATGATTAGTTAATAATAAACACTGCTGCAATTCTTGATTGAAAAGTATTCACTAACAACTGCTGGCACAAACAAAAATATGCACTTGATATAATAATTGTTTGGAGAAACTAACATTATATCGATGGGGTAAAAGTGTTAAAATATCGTCAATAAAATGACACCAAATCTTTCCAATAAGCATAAATGCAGGATGAATGATGAATCATTGTCACTAAATTACAATTTCGTATCAAAAAAGGTTAACAGCAACCTCCTCCAATGTTCTCTGCCAGGAATATAAAAATATATCGATTTATATCTAAATAAACGTGTTTGAGTTAATATAAATTTATTCCCGGTGATATTCCTCCTGGAAACTCAGCGTAATTTAGGGCTGTTGTATTCCTTCTGGAACTTCAGCGTTATTTATGGCTATTGTAGATTGCGGAATATAAACAATGAATTATTCAATCCAAGTTTCCAACATGTACTCTCAATATCTTAAAGCCGGATAACTTCTAGCCCCTGACATTACATGATCCCTGGATATTTGGTCTTGACCTTAGTTCCAAGTTCATTCCAGAACGGGAATCTTCATTGCCTTTTGTTCTGGCCTCAGGGAATAGCAGCCAATCACGGACTCGCGATGACCTGTATTGGCATGGCCTCAGCAGGTCACGCTCGTGGACCAATGTTGAGTCAATCGCACTGAGCCATTGATAGCAGCAATATCTGCACAATAATTCCTCTTCCGTTGTAGAATAAGAACTCTATCGCGGATTGCAGCAGAGGGAATTGACATGCAAACAAGCTGCCTGAGCAATAGCGGGACCATTGATCGGATACATGAATGAAATGGAGGGGAAATGGGAATAAAAAAGTGCATGTACAGGAAATTACTATTTTCAAATCTATACTATTTGAATAGATTCGTCAATGATTTGTGTATCATCGTGTTCCATGAGCGCATGACAAAATATTCCTCGTGATAAGGACAAGCAACATCTCAGAGAGCAAACATGCATTTCGAAACTCGAGATGCATTTCGAAACTCCATCGCTAACGTTCTATGATCAAAATATTATCTGTCTAATACAGGGACGGCTGAAAATAATCCGTTGTCTTGGAAATAAATCTCTTATGTAAGAGTGTCACTTGGAAACGCATTATGAAGTGATTCTTTGCCACGCAGTAAGTTTTTTAGACAAGAAAGTCTATGTTCCACGCAGGATTAAAATAACACACAAGTGAAAGCTCATAATTGCAAGGACTGAGAAAATATAATTAATATAATCCCAGTTTGGCAGGTCACTGTTTCTTGGGAGCAGAGCTGCCTATTCTGTTTCAAATCTCTAAACATATATGTGTTTGAGATTGTGAAAGAAACACATTGACGTTGTATTGCCACATCCGCGGGACAGATTTATTTAGCTCAAACTCCTTATTATACTACCATAGTCCATACATACGAGGGTAAACTCTTGACACATATAACTGATGTTGAATGAAATGGAAGAGTGATCTGGATTTGAGAAGTATGCGAAAAAAATAATTTTCATCAATTATTTATTTGTTCAAGGAATAAGTATGCGAACGCTTGCATTAGACGATTGGTAGTTTTATGTGCACTCTGCTCCGTTGGCCATCATTCATATTGGATACGGGCTTTTAACTCTATGTGGGACTTCATTTTTATTGTTTATTCAAGAACACGTCCATCTATACATAAACAATATATCCTTAACTGCAGTTTATTACCTAGTAACTTTGGTCGACCTCTTACTAGTGTATACAATTAAATAAGGTACATGCATAAGTGGAGAGGTTGGTTTTGCACACACAAATCAATGTAATTGTAACAGTCGCGCTACCTGCTGCTAACTATTCGTCTATTTTTCTCGAGCGATTGCAAATTGCCCTGCAAGTTCCGTTCGATCCATCATATGCCTCCTACAGGATGATCGCCACCAGCTCAGAATAATCCCTCCATCACAGCCGAGATGACATCTCCCTTCAAGTTGAATTACCTCGATCATAATATTCATGGTTGAATAAACGGCCAGTTTGTCGTGGACAAGTTACGTATGTATTTATTAAACAATCTGATAGTCTAAGAAATATAATCCGAGCATGTGAATAGCATCATTATTGATGAAATAATTGTTCGCTATCATTTGATTTTAAATGCATTGGGAGGTAGTAACTTATTAGGAAACTGCGAGTGGGGGTTGAAAGCAGATAGATATTGATATACAGTGCAAACATGTTGGGCCTATCCATAACAAAATCCTCAATCAAAGACCCTCGCTGTACTTAAGTTTTTTGGAGTTATTAAACAGCATCAACATTATAACGTAGCGTGGACATTTTCAACGGGGCAGCTATCGAGTATTCGTTTTCCACTCCATCCGGTCAATTCGATCGCACTGTACAATTCACTCCCTAGTCGGACGTCAATCAATGGCTACTTCTGAGCCCTTGTTTTCTCCTGCAACCGGCGGGTCCGGTACCCTTGTACAATCCTACAGTAAGTATAGTTCGTACTTCCCTCCAACCGGCCAGTCCGATAGCATTTTTTAAAGCTCCCCTTTTTTGCGGAGTTCAATCAAGGCTACTACCAATCCCGCATTCCTCGCCATTTCGCGGATCCGAAAGCCCGCATGCACAAGCAAGCCTCCCCTTATTCTGATATGCAACAGTGCGCTCGACATGGCGCTGACTGAGGTAATGGGCCCGGAGCCGCAGTGCCGACGTGATTCATTCTCGGGATGCGGCGGCAAGAAGAAGGTCGTTGAATATACATGGGACTGACTCGGGTTGATTTGAGGGAACTGTATCTCTAGTTCTAAAATAACTTCCATGTTGTCGTAGTCCAATAAAAGATCCGCTTTCGCGAAGCAGGCAGCTGACTAATTTTTTTATAACTGTTTTTCATAACGATGATGCACAAAGACGATGACAACTTTACAATTTATTGCCCGTTGGTAATGGATGGTAAAAACATTTTAGAACTAGTTAGAACTAGCATTACAATGCTAGCAATGTCATGTGTAATGCATAATTTAGTTTCCATTAAACTCTAGTACAACTTTAGCCCTAGTCCATCAAGTATCTCACCTGTTTTAATCATGTATCGATAAAATGTGAAAGGCATTCTATTCCTTCACCTGTATCTGGCATTCGGTACAGTTGATAATGATATTTTGTTAGCAAAATTGCAATTTCGATTTGTTCGATGAAACGTTAGCTCACTGTTCGATTGTTACATGCCTCATAGGGATTAATGGGTACTCGGCAGCGATAAAAAATCTGACGTGTCCCTAAAGTCGTTGATGCTCCTCAACGATCAGTTATGTACCCTTTCTTTCAAGCATTATTGGGAATTACCTCTCGCAATTCGAGCTGAAAAGGGTTCTGCTTGCCGATGATGCGGTCTTTTACTCCTGATCTGATTTCTTTGACAAATCCGATGCTTCTCATTATTTTTCCCATCAACGTGGAAGGCAAGTAACAGTATAATTGCTCACGCATGTATAACTAAACTGACGCTTAATTGCTAATCCTCGACGGCCCTCCCCAACAGATAAATGCTTCATCCAGTAGACATATATTAGAATAGATGTCACATATATCATGTGTCTTGGTTTGATTCTAGACGACAAGCTGGACTTTGGACTTCCCATCGATCAGATCTGTCTGAAAATGAAAGAGTGGGCAGGTTTATCGATTCTTGGTCTGACTATCATATCACAATGATTTGTTATGGTCATATTATTCCCTTACGTACTCTCTTATGATACGATCAATATTTATCAAGAGAGGAGCGAGCTCTCGTCACCGAAACCAATTCTATTCGAGATACTCTCAATTCAATGCGTCAGGCAATTCTTAAAGTTAATTAAATTAAGCGCAAATAATTTAATTTACCCGGAGACCGGTGACAAGTACAATGTATAGAATATTTTGTTACGTATGTTTTCCCTTTTCCTCTTATTCTTTATATGATCGTAATGATGTTTTCTTCGGATTCCTTGAGACGCTCATTGCTGGGCAAATATAAGTTAGTGGAAATGTCACCGTTTTCCAACGAATTTCATTATTAAATAAAGTTCGGGATTTCCCACCAGATCTCTGTTCTAACTATTTTCTCAATGTGATATACAAGAGGCTTCGTCTGGCAGGTAATTAATATCTGACAACTTTTGTAGTCCAATTTAGTAATTGAACCTTCAATAACGATTTTTAGATAATCGTGCCGTTTGTTGTCATATTTTATTTGCTCCCTACTTTTTACACACGATTAATGATCAAAAGATGTGATAATATGGTTTAAACCTGTTGTATAATGAGACGTGAAACATAACTATAATGTTTAGTGACAGAAAAAATCTTAGTAACAAAGTTAGAGAAATAATATGTGTATAAACGACTTCTTGTGTTATACGTAGTTTGTTTATAAATTCTTCGTATACATTTTTTAGTAACTGGTAATCATCATTGCTGAGGCATGAAGATTTCGCTTCACAATAATTTAAAAATTACCGGTAAAAATGATGCTGGCAAGATTCCCATGACGTTAAGGCGTGACGTTAAGGCCGCTCTCTCAACGAGATTAAAACAGCGTCCCTAACACATCTCCTCCCTGACATGTTTTCAGATCAAAATGATAAGGAAATCGAACATATGCAACGACTCCAGATAAATATATATGCTATTCACAAAACATCTACAATGTTCCCCCTTCTCAACAGCGCTGGTAAATAACTATGTCTGTATTAGGAGCTTCTCTAGATTAATATCGAAATGAGGGAAAATGTTCTTCGATACCAACTTTAGCAATTCGAGCTACTTCATGTGTAAGCAAGGCACTCTACTTCAGAAAAAAAGCTTGGCTGAACACTAACCGCTTCGTCTCTGTTTCCGGCTAAGCAGACCTCTCCCCAACTTCAAATTGACGCTAAGTTGCGCCGTAACTTGATCAGCTTCCAATTGAGCCCAACTTCTCAAACGGATAGTAACTTTTATTGGACGGGAGAGATACCAGTCAATCAGTTCTGCTGATTAGTTTAACTTCACTTGCAAGCTTATGAGTGGCGGGCTGTAGTGAAGTCGATTGGGATTATCGAGCACAACAATAATTGCTGCAGCCACGGGTACTTCAAATCCACAAATATTCACGGAGAAGCCTTCCCTTTCTCTTCCCCATCGAGTTGACTTATAACAATTATTGGAATTGGTAATAATACAGACTCAGAAACTCTTTCAAGGTCCGAGTCATTAGGCTCGACGTTCTCATCTACCCTCAGTCTAGGTCTGCTGAGCAGAGTAACCCCATCTAAGTTGACTCCATCTACTTCTTTAGAACTATGACCCATCGGAACTTGACGGTAAACCCCTGCGATGCGGCAATCTTCTTTCTCCCATTTGACCGATGCCCGGACCCTGTAGCTTGTCTGTATTCAAGGTAGATGGACGCTTCAATGATGACAGCATGGCCACCCATATACTCTGATAGAATAAAGTATTCACACTTTATGACCGTCTGAATTCTGAGGTATACTTGTTTACATGACTGAATCGAACGAAATATGAAAGCACAAAACCCCTCCGTAAGAAGTCGTTATCATGCACCAATATAAACTATTAACGGATAGCAGACCAAAAACTTAGCCTGTAAACATTTTTTTCCCCAGTAAGAACTCAAAACCATGATTCGTCTGCACTTCCAATTGGAGCCGTCAGAAACAAACTCGAACTCCGAATGCAAAAATAAAAACATACCATCCTCCGTCCTCAGATTGTGCTGCGTCACCACCGCCTTCTGTAGAGCATCACTTCAGCTGCGTCCAGATGACAGTTGAAGAATAAGTTCATTGGATGGATACTCTTAATATTCGATTGGAATTGCTATTGAGTTGGAAATATCACCATTCATTCTAAATCATTTGGTTTATAATGTTATGAATCCATGTATTAGTTTACATATTAGTTAGAAGGTGTTCTCCATTCACTAATTGCCATTTGGTTCACAAGGAGCACAATAAACACTGGTGCTAACGCTAAGCGTTAGCACCAGTGTTTATTGTGCTAAGGTTCACGAATAAACTGCTCTGACTGGATTTATTTGCCGGTCGAATTAAAAAAACTCATTTTTTAGAGGGCTGACATGTTATGAAACAGTTATCGATTGAAAAATTATTTGGAATGTCATGCTACTCACTGGTGCTTTCTCAAAAATTCTCATGTCCAGACCAAAAAATGCACAAAGTTTGACCGAAGATATTCCCTCATTATATTTACTATGGTAACAATATATTTATTAACAATTTCCATCCCAGAAGATGAGTTCTAGGTTATTATCAGAAAGAATTATCCAGCATATTTCAATTTATTGCGAAACGTAGTTCGACTACATATGTTAAAACCGAGTCGTCATATGTTGATCATATACATTTTTTTTCCTTCATAATCTAGTTTGTTGTCTCAAGTTGAACAGCAACTGAAAACATATACTACCTGTTTCCAAAAGAGCCCATGCAAAGTAAACTGAAGCCACTGAAACGGGTGTTGAGGTTGGTCATCCGCCCATTCAGTGAAGACAGAGAAATGCCGAGAAGTAAGTCGCCACAGACTATCGTGTCTAAGGGTAAATTTAAATCGGAAAATGAAATCAATCAGATTGAACTTTGAATTCCTCATATCTAAGAATTAAGGGTTTGGACTTTATATCGTACTTCTCGAGTGTTTTTTTCCGTATGATGAAACTGGACGATGGAGTTCGACCATACCAGCACACGCGAATTTGCATAACAATACTCCAACTATCATCGTGATTATGATACTACAATTGCAAGTAGCATAAATTCAATAGCCTTTCGAACACGTAGATGGTTGATGATGATTGAAACGATCACTTGCGATTGAACTGGCCGATTTGTTAGAACCTTACTCGACCGAAACAAACGTTCTTCCATCATTTCAACACTGCATTCGATCCCAAGAACTTAGTTTGGTAAAATACCGTCACGAGTTTGAAATCGGGTTGAGAATATTTCGTTCCCAAGTCATGTCTTTGAGCGTGTATATCCAGACTTCAAACAAATTAGGGAGTTACAACGATACTTGTTTCCCCTGGTCTTTACGCCGCGGCATTCCTACTCTAATGAACGATATTTCTAACCCTGCCAAAGTATTACATTGATAAAGCGAACCAAGTTAGTAAAGCTTGTTGCCCAAACTTTGGAAGAAAAGCTTGCAAGTTCGGGTAATCTAAAAGAAGTTGGCGCTATCCTCTGATATTCCATTTAGTCGGTAATTGAATTAATTTTGTGAGTGGCAAATTGCGTCTTATAACCCAAATAAGCATTATATCTTCATGAATCCACTGTCAGTATTTACCGCTTTATCTGCGACAGTAAATTCCATTAGAAATCGTTTAAATTGTACATAACTACTGCTTCGTCATATGAAAAGTAGAATGAATGATATTGAAAACGAAATTTCCGACTGCAAATTTTGATAATCAGTTTACAATGGTTTTATTTCTTATCAAATTAACATGTCAGGGCAATGGGCATCAGTAATATCGGAAAAGTCAACTCAGTTCTGAATACAAGAGTACCCAAAGACTCAGTATTCAAAATCAGATCAAATCATCCCACACTAAGGATCATATGTAAAGGCAATATATCACTAGGTTTGCAATATCCAAGAGTGTCTCGAGATATAATACTTTATTCGTTTTTTTTTTGAGCTCTATAGTCTGGTCTATGTTTACTTGCATACTATGTTTCCTCATTTTATGCTGGAGAGCTAATTCAGTTGAGTCTCATCGGCGGGGTCAACTTATGGCTTATTCCAGTGTGCCATTTTCTAACCCGCGGAGCCAATTTCTTACCGCGGGTCAACGTACGGGTCATTCTGCAGAACTCAGCGGCCAAACACTCACCCGCTTATTGTACGCTCATGTGCTTGACGTTAGGAAAAACTGTCAGTTAGCACGTGCGCTCCAATGATCCACCTACTGTCATCAGGTCTCCAACAGACAAGGTTAGACTTGCGGAAGGTTGCCATGAAGGGTAGCCGAAGATCAAAGACGAAGGTCGATCCCCACTGGTACAATCGATGTGCGAGGATGCGATGACATCATAATGTGGCCTTCTTCAAATCTAGAGTTTCCGATGATACACATGCGAGGTGTAGATTACCGGGCCGAACACCAAACATCCGTGAAGAGTTTAGAGGATCCGACCCCAATACCGCAGGGGCTTTGGATGGAGGTTGGCAAGGGCGCACATTTGAGAGCAATGTCGTTGCAGTGGTTGTTTCTTAGGTGGATGAAAGATCCTACAGACACCAACCCTGCAATGTTGGATATTCATACAACTGCCTATGACCAAAGCCGTCAAGAAGCCGTAATAGAGCGTCATTCAATCCTGGCTGACCATCAATTTGTCGCGTACGAAGGAAACATTGTCCCCCAAGCCACTAGGCAGAATAAATTAGTTATGTCTTCTATTACCTAAACAAAAACTCCAGACTCAAAATTACCAAATAGACTCAATAGAATTAATACTGTGATACCTCCAGCTGCTCATCCACACATCCGTAGCACCACACAACTTTCTTCGAATTCAAACCGGGATGTCAATAGAGCGATCCACTTACAATGGGCTGTGAATGATCCACCAAATCAGAGCCTTCCGTAACTTCCAAAATCTTGCAAATAATTACTCCCAGCAAACGTCTAGACTATTGAAAGGACGGAAGCCTCATTTCCGACTGTATAGGAATGCATATACGTGTACGACATCTCCCAAAGACCCGTTGAGAAAGCAGTTGATCCAAACTGTCTATCCCTACTCGTCCTGTTGGATCTCTCCTGAGCCTTTGATGGTGTACACCACGATTATTCAGACCTCATGGCCTGAAAGATGCTGCTCCGACCGGTCCTAATCTGGTATGATAAGCAGCGCGATCATTCATCAACCGAAACCTGAACAAGATTATAGAATTCTTAGAATATAACCAGTCGTTAGACAGCTTGCAGCATACTTTAGACACAATCTATCATGTCTTCCTACTCTGCTACTATATCGAAAGTCGCCTGTGGGGGACTTTAGATAAAGCCCCCTACAGGCTCTCAATTAGTAAAATGCACAGCATCGGTATTCGAGATGGGCCTAATAAAAAATGTTATCCTGCGGATGGACGGTAACGAGTCGTTCTCAACGGAGTTTCCTCCCCTTGGGGTAACGCTACATGCGGCGTACCTAAGGGATTCGTGTTATGAAGAGTTAAGGGAGCTTCCTCCCCTTGGGGTAATTTTACAAGCAGCGTACCTAAAGGATCCGTGTTAGGATGAGTTAACGGAGTTTCCTCCCCTTGGGGTAACGCTACATGCGGCGTACTTAAGGGATCCTTGTTATGATGAGTTAACGGAGCTTCCTCCCCTTGGGGTAATGCTACATGCGGCGTACTTAAGGGATCCTTGTTAGGATGAGTTAACGGAGTCTCCTCCCCTTGGGGTAATGCCACATGCGGCGTGATAAAGGGATCCGTGTAAGGATGAGTTAACGGAGCTTCGTCCCCTTGGGGTAATGCTACATGCGGCGTACCTAAGGGATCCGTGTTAGGATGAGTTCTCTTCATAATGTTCATGAGCGATCACGATACAAACGTACTTTCAAACATTAGCATGAATGGAGACGATACAAAGATAGAAGAGAGAGTTCAAACTGAACTTGATTATCAGCAGATCCAATTAGACTTGAGCAAAATTGTTGATCGGTCATAAATCTTGCAAATGAAATTTAACGAAGACAAATGTAAAGTTATGCACGTAGATCCTCAAAAAAAATGTAATGTCCGGGAAGAAACTGATTCCTATCACCGAAAAGGTAGATTTAGGATGTATCATTAGGAACGGCTTAAAAAGCATCAAAGCAATGTACAGATGCTGCAAAAAAGGCAAAACAATAATCAAGGTATGGTATCCCGCACTATCCCGTACAAAAACAGAGTGTTCACTTGGTATACAATGTATTTGTTAGACCGCATCTCGGGTATTCCGTTAAATTTTTGTCACCATATCTTGGAAAAGACGTTACTAAATTAGAAAAGGATCATTGTAGAGCTACCAAACTTATCCCTACCAACTAAGAAGCATGATGATTCATCGTCATTAACTTAATTTAAATACTTAACAGTATATAACTAATATAACACTCATACTTTCCGAAAAATGCATACACACTTCAATATTAAAAAATAGCTGATTAGAAATCGAACCGAAATGAAATATACTTGACTAGGAGATGATTCAATTTTTCACGTTTACAATACGTTTCATGACGCGCTAATTTTTCAAACGCTAGTTTCATACGCTAGTTTCATACGCTAGTTCCATACGTTAATTTCATAAGCTAGTTTCAGACGCAAGTTTCATAGGTCACCCTGTATGAACTTATTATTTTAGGCTCGAAACGAGAGTTTCAACGTCGGAAGTGGAGGTACAAAAAATGAAAGTAAATCAGAAAAGAGAACTCGTTAGCTGCCGTTGGGAAGTTTAGATGTATGACGGATCAATGGAGTTGCGGGGAGGCCGTGGGAGAGGCTTCTATTGAATGCGAGATAAAAGTGAGGCCTTGCAGGATAAGTTTTACAAAGGGCTTTAAAAGATAGAAAACACTAGAGGTGAGGAAAACAGGAGAGGTGATGAAACAAACATTTCTTATATATTCCAAGTGTTCAAACTAATTCAAGTTTCTGTATTTTTCCGATTCATCTTGTTATACAATGACAATGACATACCTGTTTAATTAATGGATTTACTTTCACCCTATTTCAGTTTCTTCTCCTAATACTCTTTCGCATGAGCAACTGTTTTTGCAAGATATTATGACTATTTCTTTCAAAATTCACATATTTCACTCTAAGGGCGATAACCAGAAGCGAGATAAAGGATTGCTGAACATGAATGCATCGAGCACAATTTGAGCGTTGTTTATCCATCACTGAAAATTTATGATTTCATAATGAATTGCCCTCGTGAATGAAAATAGTCAAACTGAATTACAAATGGTGCATCCACGACAGATGTTATCGTCGTTCTTGCCGGCGATTATCTTCGGCAAGAAATATACCTTAGCGAAGACTGGCGTTTAGCCTTTGGCCAAGTTTATTTACTTCGAAAGACATACTGAGTGATATCTCCTATGGTACAACCCTGAATTTTTTACATTCGAAATTTGGACGACGATCGTTTTCGGTATATTAGCCAGAAGACACTCTCAATATCCTCACTAATCAAACTGATGATTTCCGAGATTTAGGTCTATTTTGTTCACCAAATAAGCATGAAACATCGACACCAAGTGTTTTTTGTTAGAAGACTTCGATTGAAATGTCAAACTTATTGAACGCGCTCGTTATTGCTGAGTGAAAACGTCCAACAGTTTCACGCGTGTGATAATAATTAAATCAAAACCGTTAATTCTAAAGATTCTTGACAAATCCCGATGTGTTCCCATCTGGACAAACGGTTGTTTGTATGAAATAACTTTATGTTCTAATAACATTTTTTATAGGCGCAGAAAAAACGCGGCTTCAACAAAAATAGCCGTTGCCATATCGGGGGTCATCCTGCACTAGCAGTATTCTCTCTACCTCTCTCTCGTCACACTCACAGGGTTTATCACATTTATCCATGTCAACAACATGATGAAATTTTTATAAATTCTCGTCACAAAATAATAAAATAATTGATTGAAATTTAGCTTTTTTTTTCATGCGTCATTGAGCTGCCAGTAAATGGATTGCGTGGCTGCGTCCACTGTTGGCATTACTGAGACCGCACGTAATGAGATCTATGCATGGAGCAGCAAATGACCTGACAATACCGTGTATTCCTCCAAACGAACCGTTAAACATTGTTGTCAATTGCCACGGCAGGAGCAGTGTGATAGAGCCGCTTGCCCGATGTTCAGTCAAGATTATCATGAGTATGTGTGTTCTGTGACATGAACCAAATCTATAAATCCTTGTTCACTCATCGAAATTGATCTCACAAAATAGATAACTGATGTTACAGTAGAGATTTTGTGAGCAGCGGTAGAATATGCATTGTCGGTATACTTCTGTTCGATCTATCATAAACTGGAGGTTACCACTGCAGGCTGTGTTATGTTTGAGTGATAAATTGCTTGTGTGTAAAATAAGAGTGTAAATTTTGTTTGCACACATACAAGTGTTGCATTAGACGTTTTCTAGATTACTTCTTCGTTTGCATTTAACGAACAATCGTAACGGACACAACTGAACGATATCTGCTGCTGGAACTAACAGCGAGCAATCCAACCAACCATATAAACAGCCAATAACAATTAAGTAAGCACCATAAAGTTGGTCAATGGGACTGTTTGAATGTCCATTAAATATCGGCAGGCTGTGATCGGGCGATAGACAGGGAAAATCTGAATTGTAAGCAACCGAACACTTCTAGGTTTACTTTTTATTCTGTACTTCATATTAGGTATTTTTACTTACCTATATACTACGTAAACTTGTTTGAGTTCTGCATAGTGCAGGTTAAGCGTCGGTAATTACTTTCGATTTTAACCAATTTTTATGATATTCCATTTGTTCACATCACTTGTCCCACAGATGAAGGGACATTTCATACGTGTATTTTATTAAAAATCACAATTCCTTACCTCTCCAACATTCTATCTCCATCTCCATGATCCACAAAACACAAATGTGGAACACTATCGTTTCGTCGTCTTTGCGGCCTAGTCATTTATTCGTTCACTCTCCCACTCAATGGTCATCAACGATATTAGATGGATTAGTCACGCTCGTTAATTAAGTGATCGGTAAATCGACGATAGAAAAATTGCTTTAAATTGATTATGTCCCGGTTGTTTTGTTGTTGTTGTGGCTTAGTGGCAGCTCCTCCTGCCGTGGAGTAGCCACGGCAGGCGCATAATCCGAAAGCCCTGATACCTACCGATATGTGCATGTTGAGAACGTCACGACTGGTACAGGTCCCTATATTAGACCCTCACCCATGAGAAAAGAGTCACGGAACCGCGAGCGCTCTCACAGATGACGCAGCAACGTAAAATTTTGATTGAGCCTGTCGGGTGCACAGGCTGGGTACGACATCATCACCAGCTTTACTGCATCGGGCGCAATCCGGTATCACAGTCACCGATCGGAAGGGGCGTCCTCCAAACAATGTTGGCCTGTCTGCAGGGCCGTATGTCGCCCGCATCTTCACCTCGACATATAAACCCTGTCAACGCCTGGCAACCCCAACTCACTTGTTTTCGGAAGCTATTTTGAACCGTGCTGCCATCATTATCAGCCAAACAATGAACTCAAGCAGCATAGCTGATTCCGAATAAAACTGCGTTTAGAAGGGCCAATCGAAAACTGCCACGTAGAAAAATTTGTGCTTCAAAGTCAGCAACTGTTTCTCATGTATGTTTGGCTCAAACTGAAACTTTTGAACGTTTTTTAGAGATTTTACCATGGTAATGATCTTAAACCAAGGGCATCAGGAAGGCAACGATCAGTTGCTGCCCATGACAACTGAACCTCACTTCTATAAAGCCAAACCAAAAAGTACGAAATATAAACCTTGAATTCACGAATTCACTTCATAATGGAGAAAGAACTTCTACAATCGAGAGAAATGTTGAAACCGATGAACTCTCATGTAAAGCAGCCATCTCTTTGCGCCTATAAAAAGTTTTCAAATAACGTGCAGGAATAATTCAAGATTTACACAGTTCTGCCGATGGTATAATTATTTGTTTGATTACAAAACACAATTTGTGCCTACCTTCGTTTGCACGTGTCCTATACAATAAATGCAATTATTACATCAATGATAAAGTCATTGATGTCACTTAATTGGATCAATAGTATCATATACTATATTTAAAAGACAATCGCTAATCATTGGAATCAATTCCAGAGAGCAGTGCGATCACCAAATTTATGTAAAATTCCACGTTTCATTGCGAACTCACTCGGAAAGAAATCAACTCAAAACAGTAACACCCAATTGGTTTTAGCACAAAAATATAGAGGAGCAGACGATCAATACGTTTTTAATCGTTTGCCTCCTCCGTGCTCGAACAAATCCTTCACCGTCGCGAAATCGTATATATGGTAACGTGATAGGCTTTGAAGATCCAATTGACGAAAAGGGATCTCTTTGAAGCCCTAGTGGTAGATTTTTTTCCTATTTTTGAGGAGCGGGCACCATTCAAAGGCAAATTGAATGCAATATTCAAAGCATTCGATGAAATATGTCTATTGGGAGCTTATGCACGAACATCTGCAGATGTTTGCACGAACATCTGCAGATGTTCGTGCAAATAGGCCTATG
Organism: Gammarus roeselii; assembly: GCA_016164225.1. Taxonomy (NCBI): domain Eukaryota; kingdom Metazoa; phylum Arthropoda; class Malacostraca; order Amphipoda; family Gammaridae; genus Gammarus; species Gammarus roeselii. The sequence continues at coordinate 940 of SDVV010007743.1, read as the reverse complement.
TCTAATGACATAGGCCTATTTAAAGTCCTAACTGATGCTCGTGTATGGAGGCTCTTCAAACATTACCTATTATTATACGAACAAGCTTATTTCCGAGTATTTTTCAGTTTAGGTCTCATGATCGGAGAACGCATTCCTATTAAAATGTTAGCGAAATATCTGGATTTTTTTAGAAATTATAGGTGTACAGTAACACCTATTAAATTCCAAGCAAACTTCGAACCGAACTCGTTTCAAACACAATAACATTTCATGTCTCCTTAGACTAGGGCCGAGACACAGGTAGTCCACACTAGCCTGGCCATGCAGCCCACATCACAAAAGCATGTGATGTCACAAACGAACGAACGAGTACGCGATCCACACACGGTTAGCCGAGTTGATGGTCTTAACTAATCACATCCTACATACTGTAGACTTATAGTGCACATACCTTTATTGTGTTAGTGTAAACAAAAGGAACACCATACTCGTTTGCGAATGAAAAAAAGATTTTCGATGGTATCTGCCATCGGAATATAAAGCCAATTTATTGTGTACTTTAATATTAATTTGTAATTTCCGGTTGGTTGAGCACTCGTGTTCAGCTATGAAAGAGAAATGCGCGCTACTGTTCATACCCGCTCCAACTTACTCAGTTAAGCGTTGTAACAAACTCGTCTGGGTTTCCCAATCTGATCTGAGCTCTTGGCTTAGCATTATACGAATTTTAGATTGTATATTTATGTATAGATTTAGGAGGAGAAAATAGCACCATAAACTTTCTCTATGAATAAAGATATTGGTTTGTTTATGTCAGATGTGCGGTACCGATCTTACACGGTCAAATTTACTAAGGTACTCATTGCGATAAACTTCTTATAGTAACTTGACGAGCTGTGGGGTCTTTCCTTATCGTCATCTCTCTCTTTCTCTCTCTCTCTCTCTCTCTCTCCAAATA